>PVKB01001376.1:404580-429489 GCA_004027205.1 Ctenodactylus gundi | reverse complement strand
TGTGTCCCCTGCAGCACGTTCATCATCGAGAAGCAGCCCCCTCAGGTCCTGAAGACCCAGACCAAGTTCGCCGCCACCGTGCGCCTGCTGGTGGGGGGGAAGCTGAATGTGCACATGAACCCGCCCCAGGTGAAGGCGACCATCATCAGTGAGCAGCAGGCCAAGTCCCTGCTCAAGAACGAGAACACCCGCAAGTAGGTCGCCACCTCTTCTCCTTCCCGCCCCCCTTGGGCCCCTGCAGTAGGAAGGGGGAGTCTGCTTCCTCAGTCAAGTCCTGTTGCCCTCTGGCCTGTCTGTATAGAGAGAGCATAGTAGGGGGCTCTTGTGTTAAGCCACAGTTCCATTTAGTAAAGTTATGTTCAAGAAAATTTCTTGAATAAGAAAAAAAATTAAAAGAAAATTTCTTTTGTGTTTACCTATGTACCTTGCATCTACTCTAAATGACATATGAGTTTAGCAGCCTTCTTTATTTCCACCTACCCCAAATCTCTTCCCTGTTGTCTGTGTTCTGAGAACTGCGCGGTTGTGCACCTGGTCTGTCTCTGGTTTTCAGCGACTACAGCGGCGAGATCTTGAACAACTGCTGCGTCATGGAGTACCACCAAGCCACAGGCACCCTCAGCGCCCACTTCAGAAATATGGTGAGAAGAGGAGAGGAGAAGGAATGCATTCCCCCTCAGGGTTGGAGGCGTCTTCATCTCATGTTCCTCCTTTACAGTCCCTGAAACGGATCAAGAGGTCTGACCGCCGCGGAGCAGAGTCAGTAACGGAAGAGAAATTCACAATCCTGTTTGAATCACAATTCAGTGTTGGTGGGAATGAGCTTGTTTTTCAAGTCAAGGTAGAGCTGGATATGTGTGTATACTTGCACACATGTACGTGTGTGTATGCATGTTGTATGTCTTGCATATGTGGATGTGTGCTATGTACTTTGTCACAAAAGAATTGCTGTGGTCACATAGTATTTTTTCTTTTCTGTGCGAGAGATTGATTAAAGGGCCTTTTCACTGAGCTACACTTCTAGCCTCTTTTTTGTTTGTTTTTTTTGTTTTCTTTTTGTTTTAAAGCAGGTGTAGCCCATTGATTTCAGTGCATGCCTAGCAAGTGCAGAGCACTTGGCTTGACTCCCCAGCACCACATAAATCAGGCATGGTGGTGCGCGCCTATAATCCTAGCAGTCGGGAGGCTGAGGCAGGATTGCTACGAGTTCAAGTCCAGCCTGGTCTCCATAGTGAGTTCAGGACCACCAGCCTGGACTTGAGAGCAACAACCTGTCTCCATAGATAGATAGATAGATAGATAGATAGATAGACAGACAGACAGACAGATATCAGATAAAGAGATAGCAAAAGCCTATCTCAATAAATAAATAGACAGGATCTCGCTGAGTTCCTAAGTTTCCCAGGATGAGCTTGAGTATGTGATCTTCCTGTTTCAGCCTTCTAGAGTGTTGGGATTATAGGTGTGTGCCACCATATCTGACTCCAATCTTTAAAAAAAAATTTTGACTATTGATGAACTAGAAAAGGAAAGATCTTATCTTTGGAGCTATTATCTCCTAGATTCTCTTAATACAGGAATAAACAATTTAGTTGAAGGGTTAAGTACAAAAACTGAAACATAGGAAACTACTCAGTGTGAATTTGAGGAAAGGCTATAGTGCAATTTAAATATTTCTTTCTTTTTTTTTCCCAGGAGTATCTTATTCTTTATTTTCTTTCTTATTCTCCGTGTAACTTTGAAAAACTTACTCCATTCTTCAGAAATACCTATACAACATCACCTTTAACATATCTAAAGTGTCCAGGATTGTGCCAGTGTGAAAAGTTGTGTTATTCCTGGAGTCATTCAGATTCTGTGCTTGTTACTGAGACTTGAGCAAACACATCATGATAGTAAGGAAAAAAGACGAAGGGGAAAAACTCACTCAGTCCTTCTGTATCTTTCAGACCCTGTCACTCCCGGTGGTGGTGATTGTTCACGGCAGCCAGGACAACAACGCAACAGCCACAGTCCTCTGGGACAATGCTTTTGCCGAGCCTGTGAGTGGGTTCCTCGTGCCTCTGGGTCTCAAGATCTCCATGCTGGAGTCATGAATCTTTTCCATATATTATCCCCCAAAAGAAGAATGTTGCTTTCCTTAGTAGGAGATGGAAAGAAAGAATGTGGAAAGCGAATTGGCTTGTTGTTAGGCCAAGGTTTGAATTCAGGCTCTGCCACCCCCTTACTGTGACCTTGGGAGGTTTTCTCAGCTTCTCCATACTTGAGTTTCTATTCAGTGCCTTACAGCACAGGCCTAAAGGTGTACTGTGATGCTAAGCCAGAGAACGTGCTTACCATGTTGCTAGTGCTCAGTTAATATTGTTTTGAATTCTTAGGGGAAACTCTTCCAGAAGTTTCTTCTAGTTGTATTAGCTGAGAATTTGCCTCATCTCATCTTTCTTTTTGTAAATAAAGGTGCACCTAGTGTCCTCTCCAGGCTTCAGGGTCTGCATTTCAGCCCAAGTCTTTCACAGAGAATGAGGTGCATTGTCTAAGGGAAAAGATGTAATTTTGTGAGCTGATGCACCTGAATGCTATCTGAATGCCAAGGGAGCTGGTCAGGGGGCATGTACCAATCTCCCCCATCTTACTCCTTTCTCACTACTGTGAAAATGAAGATTTTCTTTAGATGCTGATATGAGAACTTGCACATGTATTAAATGAAAAAATGGAGATGTAGGACATGTGGGACTTCTTGTTGTCATTAATGTTAACAATGGATAATTGCTGGCATCCAGTATCATTGTTTTGTTTGATTTTGTTTTGTTTTATTTGGAGACAGGGTCTTGCTCTGTAGTTCGTGGTATAGCCCAGGCTGACCTCAAGTTCATGGCAGTCCTCATGCCCCAGCCTCCCCCCAGTGCTGGGATTACAGGCATGCATCACCATGCTGAGCTTGCAAAACCTGTGGTGATATGCGTGAGACATTGCATTTGATGCCTTAAAGAGAGGAGCTGGCTTGCTGGGAAACAGGACTATTATACTGTATTATACTATTATATTGTAGTTCCATGCTTTTTATATTTTATGTTGTATGAAGAAATTTCATATTCAAAAAATAACACAATAAAATGAAGTACTGTGCATGAAATTCAGAATGAGAAGCAGTTCATTAAAAGTTCATATTTCAGTTTGTTTCCCAGTAAAATTGCCAACTTGAAATTTCCACTCCTCCGTGCCAAGTGTTTGGCAGAGGCGTCAAGGGCAAGTTTCTCATTTGGGCACACACAAGTGCATGTGCACACACACACGTACACACAGATGAGCCCATTTTCTCCTTCTCTATCTAGAGAACCAGTATTGTCTTCTTTTTTTTCTTTGTTTTTTTCTTTCTTTCTTTTTTTTTTTTTTTTGAGACAGGAGCTTGTTCTGTAGTCCAAGCTAGTCCTGAACTCACTATGGAGCCCAGACTGGCTTTGAACTCACAGCAGTCCTCCCGCCTCAGCCTCCCAAATGCTGAGATTCCTGACAGGTCACCACACCCAGCTTCTATAGTGCTCGGGAATCAAACTAAGAGCCTTGCACTTGCACTAGGCAAGTGTTCTAACCTCTGTGCCATTCTTCCAGTTCAAGAGAACCAGTCTTTTTGATTTCTAAACTCCCAGTGAGTTTATACCACAGAGTGAGACCTGGGGTTAGAAAGTAAGATTGGGCTGGAGGAATGACACAGAGTTTAAAGAGCCTGCCCAGCAAGTGCAGTGCTCTGGGTTCGATTCCCCAGCACCACATAAAGCTGGCCATGGTGACTCACGGCTGTCATCCCTGTAATCTCAGCGCTAAGGAAGCTGGGACAGGAGGATTGCCAAGTCCAAGGCCAGCCTGGGCTACATAAGTGAGTTGAGGACTAGCCTGGGCTTCAGGACAAGACCCTGTCTCAAAAAAGAAAAAAAGTAAAATTGAACAGCAGGCCCAGCCACTCATTTATAAAACAGCATTAAGAAGTATTAAATGACCTTTAGCTGTGAGTGAAGAAAGTTAAAACTTAAGTCTGACAGAACTGTAGACCCCAAGAAAATGTGAGTGTCCTCTAGCTTGGCAATACAGATGCTTATAACTACTTCCAGCCATGGTTGTTTTCCTTTTGCAGCTTGAGAGAATCAGTCATGCAGCTGTTTTCTCATGAGATTCTGGCTTCTCTCCCTCTCAGGGCAGGGTGCCCTTTGCCGTGCCTGACAAAGTGCTGTGGCCACAGCTGTGCGAAGCACTCAACATGAAATTCAAGGCTGAAGTGCAGAGCAACCGGGGCCTGACCAAGGAGAACCTCGTGTTCTTGGCACAGAAACTGTTCAGCAGCAGCGGCAGCCACCTCGAGGACTACAACAGCATGTCCGTGTCCTGGTCCCAGTTCAACAGGGTGAGGAGCCTGGCTGCCAGCTGCTGTTAGTCAGTTCCTCCAAACCAGAGGCCTTTCGGAGTCACTCTGTCCTGGGCCCCTGTTCTTCATATTTCTCATAAAATGTATCAAACTAATAGAAGCTTTTGAATAGACGGACAACTTAAAAGTTATCCAGGTCTTGGGTACAGAATCACATCTTTTCATATTTTAAGTAAGTTGGGCTTTTTTATAGAGCAAAGCAAACATGAGCACAACTCATAAGAAATAAAACTTTGGAAGCTGGGCATGGTGGTTCATGCCTGAGATCCCAGTACTCAGGAAGCTGAGGCAGGAGAATTGCCAGGAGTTCAAGGCCAGCTTGGATTACAGAGTGGATCCTGTCTCAAAAAAAAAAAGAAAGAAAGAAAGAAAGAAAGAAAGAAAGAAAAGAAAGAAAAAATAAAAGAAAAAAGCAAGCAAGCTTTGCGATGATCAGAGTTCCACAGTTCTGTCCTGTTTGCTTTCTGGTGTGTGATGCCAGGTTGGGCTCCTGCGGGACACTCTAAGCATCTGGTAATTGCTTAGAATAAGCTGTCACATGTCAGAGCTCTGATTTTTGATTAAACTTTTATTTTCTTATACTTTCCTACCTCACGTATTTTAAAATTCTCTTAATTGAGAGAGCCCCTGGTCTCTGAGTCTTCTGAGTGGCGTTGTGTTAATAAGCTGCCAGCAGGCTTGTTGGCAGTAGCAGGAGGTTTGACAGGGAAGTAGTTGGTCTCAGCGGTCTGTCTTTGCCCTTGCGGTAGCGCTCCTGCCTTCCAGTAAGACCAGGTAACTGTGTTTGGGTGGTAACTGTTAGGAATATCTGCATGCAGCTGCCGTCCTGTGAGTCCTGACCTGTGCACAGGTCTCCCGTTTACCAGCCAGCTGGACGTCTTGTTAAAACGCCGGCAGTGATTCAGCAGGTTCCCTGAGATGGCATTGTGTATTTCTCAGAAGCTTCGGGTGATGCTTCTGGCTGCAGGCCACACGTCTCAAATGGCGAGGGACTCGTCAGCCCAGATCCGGGGGGAAATGTGTGCAGGGGGTCTCCTGAGTGGTGGCGGCAGCCCCGTGGCCGTTCTCTTGTTCCCCTCGGCTTTCCTTTGCATTCTACCTTTTTGGTTGTAGGACCATTTGGAAAAACTTACATTCCCAGGGATATTTGTATGCTTGTGACAGTGGAAGTATTTGTTTTTTGCTTAATTGTTTCCTACTAAAGCACGTGCAGGCAGTATTCTAACTGCTACTCTTGCCTTCTTGTGTGCCTCGTTGGACCTCCAACCAGGAGAACTTGCCAGGACGGAATTACACTTTCTGGCAGTGGTTTGACGGTGTGATGGAAGTATTAAAAAAACATCTCAAGCCTCATTGGAATGATGGGTAAGAATCATCTGGGGTTTTATTTTTTGTTTGGGGCGGGTGGGTGGGGTCTCACCCTGGAGTCCAGGTTGGTCCTTAACTCACCAAGTAGCCCAGGCTAGCCTTGGACACAAAGAGTCCTCCTGCCTCAGCCTCCTACCCAGCTAGTGTGTGGTTCTGGGGGATAGAACCAGAGATTTCCTGCTTCCTGGTCAAGCACTGTAATCACCACTGTGTGCCCCCAGCCCCAAGAATTGTCTTTCCTTAAGTCAACAATAGGGTGTGAAGGTTGTCCTGACAATAACACACAACCTTCTGCTTCTTTGGCCTTTGGGATCCAGGGCTATTTTGGGTTTCGTGAACAAACAACAGGCTCATGACCTACTTATTAACAAGCCAGACGGGACCTTCCTACTGAGATTCAGCGACTCAGAAATTGGTGGCATCACCATTGCTTGGAAGTTTGATTCTCGTGAGTGCCCTCCCTCTCTCAGTCACATCTTGGCTTTAGATCCATAGGTACCTGCTTTTGTTACAAAATTACTTTTACAGTTTGAGTCCTTATTGTTTCTTGGGGCCAGTACTAACTACAGGAAACATAAAAGGTCTAACAGTGGCACTGCTGACCCTAAGACAGAGAGCAGCCTGTGACAAATCTTAATTATGGGAAACACAGACGTATACCATGTAATACAGCAGTCTGTAGAATCTCAGCTACTTCCCTTTCAAATGTTTGCTTTACTGTTACTCAACCTGGAGTTTATCTCAGTGAAGAATTACTCGAATAATTTGGAGTCCTCAAAGTGCTATTAAAAACATTCCTTTTTCCTAATTAACATAAGGGTACTGCTACTGACCACTTTCCACTCAAGAACCTTTGTCCCTTCCTCTGACCTTCACAATAAAAGGAGCTTGCTAGTTTGTTTTATTTTGTGACTTAGAGGTTTCAGTAACTTTTAATGGCTCTTGTGCTTTCTCTGGCCACAAGCATGCTCCCTAGCTCACTTGTCTGCCCTGGACAAGGAATCAGGGATTGGGGTCAGGAAGAACTGTTTCTTCCAGAGAGGAGCTGAGTGTGGCATGAGCTTGGACTGAACTAAGCTCAGCGGATCTGCAGGGAAGTGATGGATGCATCACCTGCTTAGCTACCCATGGCTTTTAAAAACTATCTGCAACCTGTGGTTATTTTTAAGTGAAGATTTCTATAGGAACAATTTTAAAGAAAAGCTTCAGTTTGAAGTATATTTGGGTTTAAGATAATGTGTTCAGAAATTATGGTTAGAATGTGACTATTCTGTTTATTAATCTAGAGGAAAGAATGTTTTGGAATCTGATGCCTTTTACCACCAGAGACTTCTCCATCCGGTCCCTGGCTGATCGCTTGGGGGACTTGAATTACCTGATATACGTGTTTCCTGATCGGCCAAAAGATGAAGTGTACTCCAAGTACTACACACCGGTTCCGTGCGAGCCTGCCGCTGGTAACAAAGTTCGCGTTCTGATTTGGTTTTGTTGTGACTTTGGCTTTGGTGTTTTCACTGTGTGTGCATGGAACCCACACAATTAGCATTTTAGAATCTGTTTGAGTATTGGTTAGGGTAGATAGAGCCCTGTGCCGAGTTGTGAGCCACGTAGAGAACATGTCGGCCCCTAGTCCCAAATTATAATCAGAGAGAACAAATTACTTTTAATTCAAGTTTAAGCTACACAGAATTAGAAGGTGAAATTTTATTTTTCAAAGTAGACATGATTTTATTGTTCTTCTCAGCGTAGAAGTCTGTTGTATTTGTTAGAGAATTTTCAGGAAACACATAAAACCACACATCTCTCATCCAGAGATCAGCCTCTTGGACTGTTTAGTGACTGTGTTCCCATGCTTAGTAGATGTGTGTCTCCCTTCCTTCATTCCATTTCGAGGTGCTTATTGTGTACTTCTTGTATGGAGGATATAAATTAGGGGCTGGGGTGTAGTTCAGTGGTTAGAGCATGTGCCTAGTACATGCAAGGCCCTGGGTTCAGTTCCCCAGCACCACATAAAAATAAGCTGGGCATGGTGGCTGTCCCACAAGGCAGAGTCAGGAAGATTGCCATGAGTCAGAGGCCAGTTTGGACTACAGAGTGAGTTCAGGACCCGCCTAGACTACAAAGCAAGACCCTGTCTCAAAAAGAGAGAGAGAGAACAGTCTAAAGAAGGAAGACAGTAAAGAAATAAATATACTTATTTAACAATGGCTGCTCTGAAATAAAATAAAGCAAGATAAAGGGGTAGAGAAGCAGCAGGGAAGATGGGGCACCCTTTCACTAGAGGTAGGGGAGCCTCTGAGGAAGTGATACTTGAATAGACCATGAGCAAAGTGCGGAAGCTGGCCATGCAGAGATCCAGAGGAAAACACCGCGGGAAGACAGAACAAGTTCATGTGCTGGAGTGGGAGTGAGCTTAATGTGGCCGACATGCTTCCCCCCTGGGCCGGCAGTCTTGGCCCTGAGCAAGGAAAACAGGTGGCAACTGTGACGAAGGCACCAAGGCCGTGGAGTCCAGGGGCCTGGATTTAGGTCAAACCGTACATAATCCTCTGTACATTGTTTTTTTTTTTTTTTTTTTTGCTTTCACTTAATTTTATAACCTAGGTAGGTTATAAAGATGGTATTATCCGTCAATAATATAATCTTCCAACATCATTTTAATGATTACATAGAATTCCATTTTATGGTGATTTCTTAGTTGTATTTTATGTTAAGGTACTTCATTATTTGTATTTTGGGCTATGATGTTGAGATAACTTGGCACATATATCTTGTCCAACCGTTTCCTTAAAATAAGTTCATAAAGCAGAATTTAAAAGGTAAGTACGTTTTAAGCTTTTTTTTTTTTTTTTTGAGACAGGGTCTTACTGTGTAGCCCAGACTGGTCCTGAACTCATTGTGTAGCACAGGTTGACCTTGAACTCATGGTAATCCTCCTGCCTCGGCCTCGAATGCAAGTGCTGGGATTACAGGCATGTGCCACCACACCCAGCTTATGTGGTGCTGGGGAATGAACTCAAGGCCTTAAGCTTGCTAGGCAAGTGCTTTAACTGTTGAGCTATTGCTCCAGCGTCTTTTTTAAGCTTTTTGGTACATCTTTCCAGAAGTCCAGGCTGGTCCTGAACTCACTGTGTAACCCAGGCTGGCCTCAAACTTATGGTCATCCTCCTGCCTCATCTGAAGTGCTGGGATTTTTTTTTTTTTTTTTTGAAGTGCTGGGATTATAGGTGTGCACCACCACACCCAGTTTATGTGGTTCTGGAGAATCGGCCCCAGGGTCTTTCACTTTCTAAGCTAGCACTTTAACTGCTGAGTTTCGCCCCCATCCCTCTCCAGAAGTACTTTAGAAAGCCGATTCCAGCTTCCCTCCCCCAGATGTCTGTTAAGCATCTGCTTCTCCGTCCTCCTGCCAACTCTCCAATCATCCTTTTCTGTCTGCTGGTCTGATTAGCACAAAGACATTATCCTCCTGGTCTTTTTTTTTTTTTTTTTTTTTTTTGAAACAGGATCTCATTCTGTGGTCCAGGCTATAGTTCTTTGATTCTCTGTAACCACAACTATCTTTTCATATGATAACAATAACAATATGGAACTCTAATAGCAGCCGGAGCTCCTGAGTGCTTGTTGTGAGCCAGCGTTCATTCAGTAGCGGTCTCTAACTTAATCCTTGGAATCCCTCTGTCCCCAGTTTACAGATGAGGAAACAGAGGCTCAGAGAGGTGAAATGATTTGGCAATAGTCAGACAGCTAGAAAGTGACCAAGCCAGGACTTAAACTCAGTCTCTAGAACTCATCATTTTTAACCACTGTATCATTGACCGTTGTGTTTTTTCTGTGATGTGCATGTTATGTTCCCAGCTCATTTTTTAAAATTTACTTTGTGAATATAGGACATATATTAATAATTTATTACATATAAGAAATAGTTTTTCCATTTGTTATTGTGCTTTCCACTTTTATGTTTTGCTTTTTTGCTGAAGTGCCAAGACTTGTGATTTCGATAGAAGTTCCGTCTAGAAAGCTTTTTTCTTTGTAGATTTTTTTTTTTCCATTGCTGGGAATCAACCCCCAGTCCTGTCTTTTTTAATCATGTCCTCTGACCCTAAGATGATGGCTACATTTCTGGAGGAGGGAAGATAAACCAAAATGTCCTTAGAATTATGTGACATTTTGGGTTATCTGTATCACTACGTCTTTTTATTAGCAAGGCTAACCTAAACTTTAAAATCCTCTTTCTAAGGCTTTTATTTTTCCTGCCAGTCTGTAACATTCTCTGTAGACTGTGAAGCACAAAGTACACATACACAATTCTGTGAAAAGGTAGCCTCTGACCAGCTGCTTGAGAAGCAGAGGCTAGGGTCACAAGCCAGGTGGCCTGGGCACTAGGAGCAGTTCTATCTCAGGGCTCTGTTGACAAGCTCTTCTTTCCATTGACCAAGTGGCTCCCTTAGAGCTCCCATGGCACTGTTTTACCACACCCACATACCTGGGAAAAAGATTCACTCACCCACATCAGACTGTAACGTTCTTACACTTCCCTGGATTTTCACCTGCAGCCTCTTGGAAAGGTAACTATGGCTGCCTGGGTCACATCCAGGGTCACCCTTATTCTGTCTTGTTCTCATGGGGAGACCTGCAGAAAGCAAGGGACATAGCGTCCGCATACATTTTAGACATCCTCAGCACTGACAAGAGACGAATGGGCACCAAATTAGCCCCCAAGTACAGAAACCACACAGTGTGTCAAAGCACGCAGGTGCTGGAAACGTGACAGTCTTTGGCTGCAGGAGTAGGTTCTCAGAGAGTATCCCAGACACCATCAGTCAGATCGCTTGTGGTCTGGTGCTGAGATTTTTCTGTGATCCCTGACAAATGTTGGGCACTTTTCATTTGAAAACCTCCGTTGATAAGGAAGGCAATTCTTCCCAAGGCTGCGCATGGCGGGGGTGAAATGCAGTTCCGTCTGTCTTGGCCTGACCGCAGGCTTTTCCTGTCAGAACCTCCCTGATGTTCCTAATATTACTCCCTAGGTACTAAAAGCACCTCTGCTTCATCATCCACTTTCAACTTTTATTAAAGATTTTTTTTCAACTGACTTAGATTTTTACACTCTATATTTTCTGTGGGTTGAAGGTTTTTTTAAAAAAACATCTCAGCCAACCTGAAAGACACCTGGATTTTCAGTTTTAGTGTTGCACTTCTTCACCAGGTCTCCCCACAGATGCAGATGTGAAGTTCTTGTTTCAGGTCCTAAGATTAAAATTGGGTGGCAAGGGACACTGCACCCTTGAGGAAGCTGAGTTTTTATCTCATTTGAGAACTTAGGGTCTCACACCTGTTCTCTCCTTGGCAGCTAAAGCAGTTGACGGCTACGTGAAGCCACAGATCAAGCAAGTGGTTCCTGAGTAAGTGTGCAGGGCCCAGCTCTGGGTCCCCGCTGCCTCTTTCCATCCCCCTTGCTCCCCTCCTGTTTCTGGGACCAGCACCCCTACCATCGTGAGAACCTGGCTCTACTCTCAGGAGGGAACTAGGCCTGGTCATGCTGTCACCAGTCCCCAGGGCCTCACTCCTGCAGCCAGACCCTCAGGACCCAGTATACCCCAAAAAGTTATAAAGTTACCCCCAATTCTGCCTTCCTCAAATCAGCTGTCACGCACCCCCCCCCCCCCCCCCCCCCCCCCCCCCCCCCCCCCCCCCCCCCCCCCCCCCCCCCCCCCCGACAGCTGAGGCTCTGTGCTTCCTCCTGCAGGTTCGTGAACGCATCTTCAGACACTGGGACCAGCGCTACATACATGGACCAGGCCCCCTCTCCAGCTGTGTGTTCCCAGCCTCATTACAACATGTATCCACAGAAGTACGTTGTGTTCCATGGGGGTTTTCAGGGGAGAGACTGGGAGCTTGGCCCCAAGCCAGATCTTGGACAGCTGGTGGGCCAGAGAACCCAGGCTTACCTAGGACTGAGACCATCCAGCCCAGGCCTGCCCTGGCTTGTGGGAGGGAAGGGTTTGACAGAAAACGTGAGTAGCTTTGAGTAGGGTTGTCAGATGGTATCTGTACCCTGCTCTGAAATTGGAGATTCTACCTGCTGTGTATAAAGACTGGGGAAGATTTTGATGTGTCTGGACAGTGTTGGGGCAGATGGAGTGAGTTTAGGGCCTGAGTCTTTCTGCAGAGTTAGCCACCAAAGCAGTGTCCTCCCGCTGTTCAGATCAGTGATGTTTTCCTTGCAAGGGCATAGGCGTAGAGGACAAGCTACTCACCTGGTTGGGGTGGAGCTTAAGGTGGTCTCTGACAGTCTGCTCCCCCTCCCCTTCATCTCTTGCCTTTCCCTCCTAAGTCCTGATCCCGTCCTTGACACTGATGGGGACTTTGATCTGGAAGACACAATGGATGTGGCACGGCGTGTGGAAGAACTCCTGGGTCGGCCCATGGACAGTCAGTGGATCCCTCACGCGCAGTCATGACGTGACTTCTCCACTTTCAGCTTCTTCGTCCTCACCAGAGGAGTGACTCTTGTGGATGTTTTAATTCCATGACTCGCTTTTCCTTGGAAACAATACTCATAATGTGAAGTGTTAATACTAGTTGTGACTTTAGTGTTTCTGTGCATGGTGGCACCAGTGGAAGGAGTGCGTGTGTACATGTGCGTGCGTGCGTGCGTGAGTGTGTGTGTTTGCACTTTGTGGTGTTTCTACCCCTTGCTATCTATCAGGAGTCTAGCGCAGCACTGGGGCCACAAGCAGAGGCTGTGCTTGTTTTCACCTTGTGCAGAAAGGCAGCTTGTGCCAGGAACCCTGGAAGCCGGCCAAGTGTCTTAAGGGTGGCTGAGCTTTGACATGTGCCAGTTCAAAGAAGGACAAAGGGAGGAAGAGGCACCTCGTCTCTGGGGAGTCATCATCCCTGTGCCAGGCAGTTGGTACATGCCTGTCATTGTCTCTGCTTGTCTTCTGACAAGGAAGCCAGCTCCCTTCTCCCTTCCCCGCTGCCGAGTTCCTGTGTTTGTGGGGAGAGATGGGAAAGGAGGCAACAGGCAAAGATTGCTGGGGCAAGGGAGGTCAGAGGTTATCAGATGGGTGGCGGCTTTTACATAACAGCCCATCTTACTATTTCCCTCTGTCCTCACCCACCTCCCTTCTTCCCCGTCTCTGTCTCTCTGTCTGGAATTGCCACCTTGTTCTTATATGTGTCTACGTATGCAGACACGTTTGACAAAACAGAGTAAAGACGAGAGGGCCACACAGCCGCCAGCTGTGAGTGTGTTGTCCTTTGTGTGCTGGCCACCGTAGGGGCTGCCTGGCCCTGGCTCCCAGGTACTCAGGCTTAGTGTTGATAATGGCCTTTTACAAATGTCCAGTGGTGTTTTGTTTCTAAAGTGTGTCCTTTCTTTGTTTTCCCCTCCTCGCCTAAAATTAACACCAAAATTCTCTCTTCCTGAGTCAGGTCCAGGGACAGTTCTTATTCATGTCAACTATTTTCCCTTTATTGCCACCCACCATTTCTTGAGGAGGTGGTGGGAGTGAGGCCTGAACCCCGGGGAGGGGGGGTCACCAGCCTTGAGTTGCTGTGTGCTGGGCCTTGGTCATTGGAATGTGGTCAGCAAATTTGCTGGAAGCTTGACAAACTGTAGAAACGAAACAAAAGAGGCTCAGCATGGTGTTGCTCCCTGCTTCCTGTGTACTGGTACCCCAGAAGGAAGGAGCCATAGCGGCCGAGGGGAAGGCGGGTGAGCAGGCAGAGCTCATGGAGAAGGCCAACAAGGCCCCCCTCGGCCCCCTCTCCAAAAGAAGGGCAGGACCACACCTGGGAAAGGATGGCCCTAAAACCTTATTTTTATACATGTGAGTAAATAAAAATATTTTTTTTACAAAAAATATTCTGGATTTACCAGTGTTTTGCTGTTAAAGGAAAATACTCCTCTGTAGTAAATTATTTATTGGAAGATGACTTTTTAAAAGCTGCTGTTTGCCTTGGCTTGGTTTCATACACTGATTTATTTTTCTATGCCAGGCAGTGGACTCTGCCTCAGGAGCAGGCCGATACCTCTGATCCCTCCGTGGAGACCAGCATTGGTGGAGGAGGCTGCTAGGCCCCTCCCTCTCCCTTCCAGATTCCAATCACGGTCTCCCCTTGAGAGTGGACGTGTTGGGGAAAGGTGAGAAGAAAGGCTGACCCTTGGGCACCCAGGCCTAGTGTGCCCTTCCTTCCCTGCCTGTGGTTCAGAGATGCTTCACCAGCGCCAGCGTCTGAGCGGCGGTGTCTTTGTCCCAGCAACCCTGGCAGGGATGCTGGACTTCACCCACTTTCGCATTGGTGGCGAGCACAGCCCCAGGGCCCACAGAGAGCCAAGCAGAGTAGCAGTCCCGGGCGGCCCCAAACCCGCTCTGCAGCTAGCACCAGGGTGGGGAGGAAGGCTGCTGAGGAGGATGGCTTCCACCCAGTGGGTGGGCCATCCTCACTCTTACTGAGGCTGTGCCTGGAGGTGGGAGAGAGTGACTGGAAGGTGCGCTTGCTGTCTGCATTCTGTTTTCTCTCTTTGCCCCTTTCCTGCAAGCACAAGAAGAGGCCATGGCAAATCTTGATCCCCCCGCCTCTCGCCCGCTGCCAGGCCCGCACACACAGGTCCTCAGAGGCTTAGCTCAGTGTGTGGTGTGTGTCAGGTTTTCATAGGGGGCGGAGGGAGTGAATATCACTTAAAATGGAAGTATACTTTTTATAATTTTTCTTTTTAAAACTTTGTGAAATTATTTCAGATACGTATTTTAGTGTCAAGGCAAATTAGTATATAGCCACCACAAAGATATTGTGTGCAATCCGGGGCAGCCACAAATCTGTGCATTTTATGTTATAATAAAGGCTCCCTCGGAAGGGATAGTATTGAGTCCTGTTTTTATTTCTTCCCATCACATGGCAGGGAAGATGGCTATCACAGAAAAAAGTGTTAAGTCATCAGAGTAACTCAGAAAAAGGGAACTAGTTGGGAATCTGCGGCCCCTGAGGGTGTGTCATCAGCTTTGATGGCAGATAGAGTCATCTTTTACCTTCCTGCTCATGTAATGTTCAGAAAATTAAAGCAGTGTTATGTGTTTCTGTAGAAAGCCTGGCCTTCAGCTGCTCGGTGTGTAGATGTCTCCTCTGAGCGCAGCACTGTGGGTGAGAAGAGTTCCTGCCCTGTAGAGGCCACATTGGAGGAACCTGATAAGATAGCAAGTTGCCTCCTGCACAGAAGCAAAGGTGTTCCAGGGTCATTATCAGAAACACAGAGAATAGGGCTGGAGGAATGGCTCAGCGGCCAGTGTTTTAACACTTGCTTAGTAATTGCTAGTACCCGAATTCTGTTCCCCAGCACCACGTAAATTGGGTGTGGTGGTGTACAATCCCAGCACTCGGAGGCTGAGACAGGAGAATTGCGGTGAGTCCATGGCCAGCCTGGGCCCCATAGTGACTTCAGGATGAGCCTGGGACGAAGAGTGAGACCCCGTCTCAGAAAAGAAAGATACAAAGAACAAGGAGGAAGACCCTGAAAAGTCGGAGCCTACTCTTACAAGAGAAATGGGAATTAAGAAAGGAGAAGACACGCAGGTCACGCGCAGAGAAAGGCCAGGAAAACAGACTGAAGCTGGTCAGCAGAGTCTGTGAAATTCAGACACTTCACTGCATCGGAATCGCCCGGGAGGCGTGGTAAAGTACAGCTGGGCTCCACCTCCCCGAGCTTCTGAGCCAGTTGGAGTGGGGATGAGCCTGATAATTTGCATACCTAACAAGCTCCCAAGGAATGCTGGTCCTGAGGCACCCACTTTGAGAAGCACGGTAGGAAGGATGAGGCTGGAACGCTGCCAGGGGAAAGGCTACAGGGGCATCGCAAGCCAGGTGAAGCTTAAACTTCACCTGACTAGGAAGGCAAATGATAAAATCTTTTATGCAAGTCGTAATAACCGGGCTTCCATTTTGAGAGACTGCTAGTAGAGTGGAGGGACACAACGAAGCTGTCTGTGTCCTGCCGAGACAAGCACTGAGTACCCCTCAGCACCACATAAGCTGGGCATGGTGGCGCCCGCGTAATCCCAGCACTCGGGAGGCTGAGGCAGGAGAATAACCAAGTTCAAGCCCAGCCTGGGTAATTTAGTGACTTAGTGTAATCCTGCCTCAGAATAAAAATAAGAAAGGCTGGAGATGCAGCTCAGTGTGAAGGCGCTGCGTTCAGGCTCCAGTGGGAAACACACGCGCACGCGCGCTCCCACCAAACTCTGGAAGCAAGGCTCACTAATCCCAGGCCACAGATCAGTATGGATCCATGGCCTGTTAGGAACTGAGCCTCACAGCAGGAGGTGAGCAGCGGCTGGGAAGGTTTCCTATGTTCAAGGCCGCTGGGCTTTGCCATTGCTACCCGAGCTCTGCCTGAGAATCACAGGAGCACAAGCTCTCCTGGGAACGGAAGTGTGAGGGGTCCGTGAGAATCTAATGACTGAGGATCTTATGTGCAGTTGAGATGGTGATGCTGTCACCCTACCCCACCATCTCCCCAGTCCTTGGTGCCAGGAAAAGGTCAGAGACCACTTATTTAAAGTCTTCTAAAGATGTATGGTATTCAAGAAAATCTTGCTAAAAGAGAAACTAGACACCGCTGTAACCCAACAGACCTGCTTCCACCCACCTCCCAGCTCAGGAGGGTGGAAAGTTCATTCCAGACCAGTATCACCAAGAGCACAGGACTTCCATCCCATCAGCCCCTAGTCAGAAGGCAATCTTCCAGAGGGTGGCAGGAAGAAAGGATTTCTCATCTTGTTCCCAGCTACCTGTTGCTGGGGCTAAGATCTCCAGCATCATGGCTGAGAGGTGAGGAGGGGACCCCCTTCTAACAAGCCAGCATTGATGGGTGGAAGCTCCATCCAGCTATCTACCACTGAGAATTCAAGGCCATGCCTGTGTTTGCCCAGCACCACAAAGTGGTGGTTCCACACTAAGAGAGTCGAGCAGAGAAGACTTGAGGCTACTGTCCACTCCTAACCCAACTGAGCTCTCAGCTCCTGAGGCAGCATGTCACTCAGAGAGAAGTGCACTGTGGGTCCCACCCCAATATTAGATCCATGGCACAGAGGTTTTTGTCCCCCTCAGTATGAGGAGGAGACAAGTTGCAGAATGGAGTTCCAAATCTTTCTTCAAAAGAACTAACCTTGGGGCTAGAAGAATAGCATAGGGGTAAAAATGCTTGCCTAGCAAGCCTAAGGCCTTGGGTTTGATTTCCCAGCACCATATAAACTTGATGTGGTGGTGCACATGCCTGTAATCCCAGCACTGTGGCAGGAGGATTACCGTTAGCTCCAGGTCAGCCTGGGTTCCATAGTGAGTTCTGGACTAGTCTGAACTAGAGTGAGATCCTGCCTCAAAAAAAAAAAAAAAAAAAACAAACTATATTTAAGTTAAGTTTAAGCTTAAGAGTGCTCTGAAAATCCATGGAAGTTGTGGTGAAAGGAAATTGGGAAGAGAATGGTAACTTCCATGGGAATATTTGTTACATGACCCCAGCTAGTTTGCCTGAAAGGAATGAGAAAAAAGATAGCATGAAGGAGTCCTCTTGGAATCAGAAAAAAGACTCCAAAACATCATACAACTATCCCTTTAAAGGAGCCTGGGCTTGATTGAATCTGTTTGTGGAGGGATTTATGCCTTAGAGCATTGTTGTGGGGGGGAGGGAGGTGGAGGGGATACAGCTACCAGCTAGGAATCAGTGCTAAGTGAGGTAAGACAAACGGAAGGAGAGCCCTATGAAGCCATTGACATCCTTCAGTGACTGTGGGCATCCTCAAGGCTAAAGGCCCCTGAGAAACAATACCTACCCAGAGAAGGAGGCTCACACTGTGGGGGTGGACAGGGAGGGACAGACAGTCTCTTGAAATAATATAACCACTCATCAAACAGGTGAACAAGCAGATAACAACAGCAAGCCTAGGGGTGAGGAAGGACGCCACAGGAAAAGTTGCTACAAGATATTATTTAAAATGCCCAGTGTCCACCAAAATAGGTAGAAGACATGCAAACAAATGGGAAAGTAAGACTTCTGTGCAGGTTGGGAAAACAGCAGGGACCAGAGCACCCAAGAGTAGGATTAACACACAAAGACTTCAAAATCGTCAGTATAAAAATGGTCAAAAAAAACTAAAGGAAACCATAATTACGGAAGTAAAAAGAGACATAATAACACTGTGACATCGCATCAAGAATATTAATAAGGGGACTGGAAGAATGGCACAGCAGTTAAAGCGCTTGTGTTGCAAGTGCAAGGCCCTGAGTTCAATTCCCCAGTACCACATAAAGCCAGGCATGATGGCACATGCCTGTAATGTCGGCACTTGGGAGGCTGAGGCAGGAGGATCGCCTTGAGTCCAAGGCCAGCCTGGGCTCCAGAGTGAGTTTAGGACCAGCCTGGGCTACAGAGCAAGAAGACCCTGTCTCAAAAATGAAAAATAAAATGAAAAGAATATTAATAAGGAGCTAGAAATGATTCAAGAAAGAATCCATTGGAAATTCTGGAGTTGAAAGCTACAATAAATAAAATGGAAAATTTTCTAGGGGACTCAATAGATTTGGAAAGGAAGAAAAAAGAGTTGGCAAATTTGTAGTGATTATGCAATTTAAAGAGCACAGAGGGAAAAAGAAGGAAAAATGAACATAGCCTCAGAGAAATGTGGGACACCATTAAGCACACCAATCATGGGGGCATTGGGAGAGGCAAAAGGAAAAAAATTTGAATAAGGGGTGACGGAACACTTGTAGATTAATTGAAAAGCATTAACCTACATATGCAGAAAGCTCGACAAGCTCTAGGCAGATATAAGAATAAAAATAATGAAAGCCCAAACCAGGAAATAAATCTTGAAAGCAGCAAGAAAAACATGACTCCTCACTTACAAGAAAATCCTAAGAAGATTAATTGCTGACTTCCCATTGGTAGCAATGCAGTCCACCTGGGATTACCCACTCAAAAAGTATTCAAGGGGAAGAAAGGAGCGTCAACCAGGAGTCCTGAGCACAGCAAAGCCACCTCAGAAAGGCAAAGGGAGCCGGGGCCAGGGCCGTGGTGCTCGCCTGGAGTCCCAATACTTGGGAGGCTGAGGCAGGAAGATTTGTGAATTCAAAGCCCGATTGGACCACAGGAAGACGATTTCAAAAAAGGAAAATAAAAATATTCCAAAAAATCGAATTTGTTGCCAGTAAACCACGGGAGGAATGTCAGAGCAGTCCCCAGCACCACGTAAGCTGGGTGGGGTGGTACACATTTGTAATCTTAGTACTCAGGAGGCTGATGCAGGGGCATCACCATGAGTTTAGGGACAGACTAGGCTACACAGTGATTTCAGGACAAGCCTGGACTACAGAGCGAGATCCTATCTCAGGGAAAAAGAAAAAAGAAATATTGCTTAACTTAGAAATGTGTGTAATACAGTGTACATACTTATCTATATTAAAAGAAGATTTCCTTCAGTCTTCTTTAGTAGATTATCTGTGATGCACTTCACCTTATGGCTTAACGCACAGTCAATAATAAAAACCTGGTTTCTTTTTTGCCATGTGTGATGACACACATCTATAATCCCAGCACTCTGGAAGGCTGAGGCAGGAGAGTCTCATGTATGAGCCCAGACTGAGCAATTTAGTGACTTAATGAGACTTTGTTTCAAAGTCAAAAATAAAATTTTTTAAAAAGGACTGGGGATGTGGCTCTGTGTGAATGCCCTGGGCCTAATCTCTAGTACCTAAACAAGTAAATAAAAATAAAATAATAAAAAGTTCAGTGTGAAAGTCCTGGGTTCAACCCTCAATACAGCAAAGCAAGAAAAAAAATAAGATTATTCCTTTTTCTTTTTTTAACTTAATAAATGTTTAATTAGAATGTTTTCCCTTTTTTCAAAATCAGGACAAGTAACAGATTATATCAAACTTCAGAACTTCTTTTTTAAAAAAAAAAACTAAGAAGGACTTTATTCTTTTGTGGCTACTTTTGTGAAAGGGATCTCCGGTTTGCGAGAAGATTTTGGTTTTTAACAGTTCCCAAGCTGCAGCGGGCGCTAGGGCGGAGTGCGCCTGCCTCTCAGCTCTTTGCCGCCCTCGGCTTTCACCCACGCAGGTGTGACGATCTCGCTGCTCTGGCCCTCACTTCCTCATCTTCCAGCCTGAGCCTGCACCTAACTCATCGCTTTGAAGGTTCCTGTTCCTTTAAGAGCACCTCCTCCCTCCCCCACTAGGCCGGATTTCCCGGTTAGGGCCAGCCCTTTAAAGCCCGGAGCTCCATCTTTCTAGCCGGATGTGTGGGAAACTGGAGGCGCCCACGGGCCCCGAGTGCTGGGAGTAGGCAGAAGTGGGCTGTGACAGGTGCACACTGTCAGGGACTCGCTGCTGGGGGCTCAAGAGGGAAACTGCGGGGACAGGGAGGATCCTGAGAGAAAGCTCAGCCAGCGGTTAAGTGCCAGGCCCTAGGCGCAGCCCAGTCGTACTTTCTGAGGGAGTTGTCATTCTCCTTGTACAGATGAGAAAATTAGTTTGGAGCTGCTGGCTGGATTGCCCAGGGGCACACAGCTGGCAGGCAGTAGCGGCGGGCTCAGAACTCAGAGCAGGGGACTCCAAAGCCTTGATTTCTCCCCTGGCTTCTTCCAATGCTCCCTTTTCCTTTGGTTTTCCTGGGTGCAATAGTGTATTTTATTTATTTATTCATTCATTTATTTAGAGACAGGGTCACTATGTAGCCCAGGCTGACCTCAGACTCATAGCAGTCTTCCTGCCTCAGCCTCCAGAGTGCTGGGTGCACGTGCCACCCCACCCAGCTGTGTAGTAGCATAGGGGAAGAGAAATGACTGTCTTCTCTTCCCCCGAAAATTCAAGATCCTTCCTCTCCTAGGAGCTGCTTGGAGATGCTGCTGTGGCTGCCGCTGCTGTCCTTCCTGCTGCTGCCCGTCCTCCTGCTACTGTTACTGCTGCTGCAGCCAGCGGCCCTGCTCGGGCAGCAGAGGGCCCAGGAGGCCGGGCTATTGTGGCTTGCCAGCCTCCAGCACTGTGTGGCATGGAGGGTCCTGGGCTGGGCAGCAGCCTGGCAGCAGTGGAGACTGGAACAGAGCACACAGCACGTGGGCCAGAGCCAGCAGCAGGCCCTGATATGGTGTCTGCAGAGAGGCCAGGGTCCCCGCTGTCCCCTCAAGGGGAGCACAGGTGTGTTTCCTGGGGTAGGGGAAGAAGGTGACTCAGACGAGAACCACCTCTGTAGATAGTTGAGGTTTAGAGCCTGGATGCCGCACGCTGCCGAGACAATATGGCCCAGCTGAGGTCTGTCCCACCTGGGATCAACTCTTGTTCAGGCTGGGTTTCCCATTCTGGGCTTGTTAGTAGCCCCTTAGTCTAGGCCTGTGGTGGTTCCGTCCTTCTCAGTGGTCTCGCCACTCTTGCTTAAAATACTTGGGAATTGGGGGCTTCCTGAAGAGTTTCTGATGTCTTTGGGCTACAGACGTGAGCACCTTCTGCAACCATAACCCTCTGACCAAGGCCACCCAAGCTCAGAAGGACGAAAGTGAGGGGCACCTCGTGCCTGCAACCTCACACCAGTGCCGTGGGGGGGCCTCTCTTCAGGTAAACTGCCAGACCTCCGCCCCACACAGACCCCTACTTGCAACCAAACCCTCCAGGAGAGTGGGCAACTATCTAAACTGGTATCTCAGCATGTGGCTACAGACTGACAGCTTCTTTTGTCTCCTTCCAGGCCACCTTGCTGGGTCTGGCCACCCTAAACAAGGCCTACCCCAACGTGCTGACTCCAGGAGGCACTGCCTGTGTGACCCCCACATCCCCATGGCCCAGCCCCCTCCCCTGGCTGGGGCACATCCTGGGCCAGGCAAGGTCCCCTGGAGCAAAGGACCCTAGGACCCTGCTGCTGGAGGCATTGAGGTCCCCAGGGCTGAGGGCTCTGGAGGCTGGGACAGCCACAGAGCTCCTGGATGTCTTCTCAGGCCTGGAGGCTGATGGTGAAGAGCTGGCTGAGGCACTAGCTGCTGGGAATCCAGGGGCACCTCTTCCTGGACGGGCAACGGAGCTACGGGAGGCCCTAGAGCAGGGATCCCGGGGACTAGCCCTTCGGCTCTGGCCACAGCTGCAAGTGGTGGTGACTCTGGACTCCGGAGGCCAGGCTGAGGCCGTGGCTGCCCTTGAGGCCTTGTGGTGCCAAGGGCTGGCCTTCTTCTCTCCTGCTTACATTGCCTCTGGAGGTCAGCTGGATGCCAGGGCAGTGAGGGGGTAGGGAACAGAGGAATCACAGCCACCTACATACTCATCTTTAATCCTCCCTGACATCCTGTGCGGGGGGGATTAGCAGCTCTGTCTTGCAGACAAAAATGCTAAGGCTCAAAGAGGTGGAGAATCTTGCACAGATTCACACAGTACCAGGATTTACTCCCAGTTCTTCCACCTCCGGAACCACGGCACCCTGCCTGCCTCTTCCCACTTAGAGCCTAAGAGGCAACGTGCTGAACCCGGGGGAAAGGGAGGGAGTGGGAGGACAGCAGTAGGATCAGAGACTCAAGCCAGCCCCGGCGGTGCAGGCCTGTATTCCTAGCATTCTGGGAGGCTGAGGCAGGAGAATTGCAATTTGAAGCCTAGCCTAGGCAACTTAGAGTGATTTAGTGAGACCCTGTCTCAAAATTAAAAGTAAAAACGGGCTAGGATGTAGCTTAATGTGAAAGCCCTGGACTCTGTCCTCCGTACCACATATACACACAAAGAATTCAGATGCTTCGAAGATTGGGGACTGGGGTCCAAGATGCTTGCTGCTGTGCCCTGGCAGGAAGCAATGGTACCACGCCAGATGACAACAGTGCTGTTTTCTTCCCCCAGGGGTTGTAGGTCTAAACTTGTGGCCACAGCAGCCCCGGGGGCTCTACCTTCTGCCTCCCGGAGCCCCCTTTATTGAGCTACTCCCTGTCAAGGAAGAAACCCAGGAGGAGGCAGCCTCCACTCTCCTCCTAGCTGACGCCCAGCGAGACCAGGAGTACGAGCTGGTGCTGACTGACCACATCAGCCTTACCAGGTAACCAGCTGTTCAGCCCCTATGACCCCAGGTCTTCTGATGCCCTGTCAGAGGTCGGCAGCATAAGCTCACCTTCACTCCCAATCCCACCCCCTCAGGTGCCGCCTGGGTGATGTGGTACGGGTGGTTGGCGCCTATAATCAGTGTCCAGTTGTCAGGTTTGTCTACAGGTAGGTGACACCAGGGCTGCCAAGGGGCTGTGCTTATGCCCTGGGCTCCACTGTCTCTCCCTTCCTCCCCAGGCTGGGCCAAGCCCTGAGTGTACGAGGAGAAGTTACTGGTGAAAATGTGTTCTCTGAGGCCCTGAGCCGGGCAGTGGGGCAGTGGCCAGGGGCCAAGCTGTTGGACCATTGCTGTGTGGAGAGTAGCATTCTGGGTAAGTGCCTCCATCAACAGCTGTTTTTAGGTTTCCTTCCCCCACCAACCGTCCCTCACCTGCCCTGTCAGGAGACCTCCAGGGTAGAGACCCCTAGCCTCCTTGGAGCACTGACAGAAGTTACTCCCACCCTTCCTGCTGCAGTCTTCAAAACCTGCCTCATATTTCAATTGAGGCTCCAGATTCCTCTCCATTTACCCAACTCCACACCAAGAAAATTTCCCCTTAAGCCTCCGAATGGGGAAGAACAATGGGGCTGAGGGCATTGGCTTCGGAAGCCCCCATTTCTCAGGAAGTAGGTGTGTACGTGGGTCTGTCCACAGATTCCTCTGAAGGCTCTGCTCCGCACTATGAGGTGTTTGTAGAGCTGAGGGGGCTGAGAAATCTGTCAGAGGAAGATCGCGACAAGGTGAGAGGTGGGGACAGGTCTGATTACGCTTCTCCTTCACTCTGCACGCCTCCAGGGTGCGGCAGAGACAGGAGCATGGTGGGGGTGGGGCAGGGGATGACAAGCCTCTTTCTGAGGCTTTGAGAAGGGAGGGATGGGTCACATAATGCACATTCGCACACAGAAGACTCCTAAACAGACATACCCCTCAGGGAACAGCCATGCATGCCACCCAACCACACTCAAAGCCCTCACCAGCCTCACACTGGCTGTCTGTTCCCAGCTGGACCACTGCCTGCAGGAAGCCTCCCCTCGCTACAAGTCCCTGCGGTTTCGGGGCAGCGTGGGCCCTGCCAGAGTCCACATGGTGGGGCGGGGAACCTTCAGAACACTCCGTGCAGCCCTCGCCACCTGTCCCTCAGTCTCCTTCCCTCCTGAGATGGCCCGGGTCCTGAGGCACAGGCACCTGGCCCAGCTCCTGCAGAGGCGGGTCGTATCTTAAGCCACAGCTGCACGTTGCTGCTGCTCCTCTTGGAGGCCGCCTGGCTCATTCGCCCAGGGCCTCTCCGGATCAGACCTTCACCGGCCTGGCCTATCAGAGCCACCTTATGGAAGCCTTGGACAGCAGGGCAGTTCTGAGGTCCAGGCTTCAAGGCTCTAGTAGACCCAAGAAGTAGCCTGCCCAAATCCCCCAATCTGTCCCTGGGCCCAGGGACACTGCTGGAGAGTTCCCATGCCCATTGATGTCCACTTGTGCTTCTCAGTCCGACAGCACTCTCCAGCCACAGCCCTGTGCTTGACGTGCACCTTAGGTGGGCTCAGAGTACCAGGGGAAGGGGAAGGCCCCTGGAGTAACACGTGGTCAATAAGGAACAGGAGTTGGTGCATAAAGACTTCAGTATCGCTGTCCCTGAGTGGGACAATGCTGGAGGGTATTCCACATGATCTCTTGAGGGGCCCCAGCTGGATGGCACTGCAGTGGCCCACAGCATAACCTGCTGGCTGATGTTCTCTGCACTGGTTCCCTCTTTTCCCTCCTCTGCTCCCTCACTGTGCTTCCTGGATCAACTCTCAAATAAATCTCTTACACTCAGACTCTTGACTTGGGTCTGCTTTAGGAAAAACAGCAGGAGTCCCTTTTAGCATTCATGCCACTCCTGCTGCAGCCAGTCCCCTTTCTACCCTGAATTCCAAGGCTCCCCCCTCCACCCTGACTCTAGGCCAGGTCAGTCCCTAAGAGTGTGTGCACTCGGCAGCCTTTGGAGCCCCCCCCCCCCCCCCCCCCCCCCCCCCCCCCC
>PVKB01001376.1:370731-404480 GCA_004027205.1 Ctenodactylus gundi | reverse complement strand
CTCTGGGAAGTTGAGGCAGGAGGACTGCAAGTTCGGCTGAGGTAGGAGAATTGCATGTTCAAGCCCAGCCTGGGCAATTTAGCAACTTTGTGAAACTCGGTCTCAAAACCAAAACTAAAAAAATTGGGCTGGGGATATAACTCCTAGTGAAGGCCCTGGGCCCATTCCCCAATACTACAAAAAAATTTTTTTAATTTAATTTAAAAATAAGTATTATAACAGGAAGCAAGCCCAGAGTCAACTATATTATGTGTTAATAGCAGCGGGCCAACTGAGTCTGCTGACGCTGTGAGGCTTATCCAAGGGCCTGCAATACCTCCTCAATAAAGGCAGTACTATGCTGGGTCAGCCCTCAGTCTCTCCTTCTGCTTGAACTGCAGGGCTCAAATTCAGGGTCCTACCCTACGCCTAGCCAGCACTGTATCAGCTCAGAACTCTTTCCTGTTAACCCCGCCATGGTGCACTGGCTCCATACTTACAGTTCCCAGCTACTCACGAGGCTGAAACAGGAGGATCTCAAGTTCAAGAAATCTGTCTCAAAATGTAAAAAATAAAAGGAAAAGCTTACGGATATAGCTCAGTGGTACACTGCTTGCCTAGCACAGGTTTGGTCCCCGTTACAGACAAAAAAGAGAGAGAGAAAAAAAAAAACTTTCTCACGATAGCCACGCCACCACCCACAGGAGGTGACCAATCAGTTGGGCGTATGAGACCTTTCAATTCTGGCCCTCACTTGTCAACCTCCTCTCCTTGCTGGAGACAAAGCCTGGATGATGCGGACCACACCGCGTGAGGCATGAGCTCAGCGCGGTCACTTCCCGGCCTTTGCTTCTATTGTCTCTTCTGAGGTGTGCCTCTTCTCCGACCTGCCTGATGGGAATTAAAGTTTCAGAAAAGGATCTTTATGAGACAGAAGCACCTGGCTGAAGGAGCCCTGCTGATGTCCACAGTGGTCTCAATCACCACAGGACTATCCTCTACCCGAATGGCCACCCCACCTGAACCAATAAGCTTAAAAACATAAGCCTTTCCTAGGCACGCTGTTGCTCAGAAATAGTGCCCCGAATAAGGAGAGCCTGGGCCTAAAGGTGGCACCCCTTGATGGCACACTCCCGTGGAGACACAGTGGCACTACATTCCCCCCTTCCAGGCCCCGGGGCCCAGGGAACAGCTGGGGAAGAAGCCGCTTTCTGGCAGAACCCAGGCCTGGTTTCCTTTTCTGCTACTCACAGTGGGTCTCCATGGTTTTCCAGCACGGAGGATGGTGGAGGAGCAGAAGGGAAGGAGAGCTGCGGGAATAAGAGAGGCAGCTCAGGCATTGTTTCCATGGAAGAAGGTACTGGAGCTTGACAAACCCCAAGTGATAAGGAGCAAAGAAGGAACGGCCTTTTGTGTGGTTGTTCTCCTCCCCCAACACACTGCAGATAGTGGGTCTCACTGTGGCCTCTAATTAGCAGCTGCCCCTCCCCCATTGTCCCAGGCCAGCACCCCAGCCAAGGCTTCTTTTGTGTACTCAGATTCCTGGGTGCAAGGTGGCCTCATTAGCACCCGGAGACCATCCCATCTCCAGGGAGCAGGCAGACAGACTGAGCAAAGGGGACCAGGAGCATGGGGATCCAAGGCGATCCACTCAGGCATCCGCATGCCTCCAGGGCCATTGCTGGGGCCCAGCTTGGAGACGTCCCTTTGTGGGATGCTAATCTTAGACTCGCCTTTGTTTGGCCCTGGAAAAAACGCAAGCTTTCACCTTTTCGACGCCACCTCAGAGCACTATAAACGCCAGGCCCCTGGTAGCGGGCCACAGTTGACAGCATCAAGGGATCACGGCACTGCAGACACCTGTCTTCCAGACTACCTCACACTGAGCTCCAGACAGCATGAATCTTCCCCCCACAAAGGTAAAGACCTGGGGTCAAAGGGGTGACTCATCACACCAGGAAGACAACCAAGGGGCTTACTCAAGGGGCTAGAGGGAAGGCCAAAAGTGTCTCCACTTTTGGTCTTTTCCCATGTGGGCCAGGAAGGAGGAGATCAGGTGTATTCTTGGAAGCAAATCTGTCCTGGCTATCACCAGGTTGCCCCCTGTTCTTCTAAGAGCTATGTGTTAGCCCTGCATAGTAGGGATTTTATTTAGTACACTGTTTACAGGTCCCAAGAGGCTAGAAAACTGGTCCAAATTCGTGATTTCAGTTTCCCTGGGTAGAAACAGGCAGAGGAAACAGCGACTTGGAATCTTGCCAGTCTCTACATTTGCCTGCTGATGGAGGAGGCGGATAATCTTAATTTGAACCTTTTTTTCTGAGTTTGCAGCTTCTGGTGCAGATTCAGACACACCTGTCCTCAGGTGGAGTACCAGAGACTAAAGAAATCCAGAGGAGGGAGAGAGTTACTCTGCTCAGGCAGTCTTCAGGGGGTTCCTGGGGGACACTCGGTGCCGGGACTTAAGGGGCGAGCTGGCAAAACAGCCAGATACGAGCAGAAAAGGGCGCAGAGGCAGGAAAACTAAAGGACAATGAGGAGCGAGGCCAGAAGCGGGCGCGGAGACAGCCGGGCAGGGCCTGGGAGTGGAGGGCGGGTTGGGGGTCAGAGAGGACCACCCCAAGCACCCGGCCTCCGCCTCCCTAGGTCTCCTGGGCCACCGTGACGCTCCTGCTGCTCCTGCTGCTGCCACCCGCGCTGCTGTCGCCTGGAGTGGCTGCGCAGCCCCTACCCGACTGCTGTCGGCAGAAGACGTGCTCCTGCCGCCTCTACGAGCTGCTGCACGGCGCCGGGAACCACGCGGCCGGCATCCTCACGCTGGGCAAGCGGCGGCCGGGGCCCCTAGGTCTGCAGAGCCGGCTGCAGCGCCTTCTGCAGGCCAGCGGCAACCACGCGGCCGGCATCCTGACCATGGGCCGCCGCGCAGGCGCGGAGCCGGCGCCCCGTCCCTGCTCCGGGCGCGGTTGTCCGGCCGCAGATGCCATGCCCGGGGGACGGTCCGGAGTTTGAGCCCGTCTTCGGTCATTGTCCTAGTTCCCGCCCTCTCCCCTCTGCTCGCCAATGTCAATCCTTAGAAAAGTGACAATAAAGACGAGACTCTGCGCGGCTGGTCTCCGTTTCCTGTGCGTCACCTGCAGCCCTCCAGGGGGCGGGGAAGCGTCTTGCAAAAGTAAAAAACGGCAGGGCCTGGAAGTCCCCCTGTGAGTGGAAACTGAAACAAGTTGGGGGGCTCCCGGAACAAGGAACTATGCAAAGCTCTGGGGTGCAGAAAGACGCTCATGTGCAGAGGAGGGTGGGCACACACACGCCCCACTTTGCGCTACTAGTCATTTTGTAAAGGGTTTGTTTTGCTTTCTTTTTATGTTTGTTTTTGGTTCTGGGTATCCATCCCAAGGCTTTTGCACTGAACTACACCCCCAGTCCATTTTTTTTTTACTTTGTTATTGCTATTCTTTTTTTTTTTTTTTTTTTTTTTTTTTTTTTTTTTTTTTTTTTTTTTTTTTTTTTTTTTTTTTTTTTTTTTTTTTTTTTTTTTTTTTTTTTTTTTTTGAGCCTAGCTTAGCCTTGGCCTCACTATAAAGTCCAGGCTGGCTCTGAACTCAAGGCAATCTTGCCTCAGCCTCCCACCTGCTGCGATCATAGGCATGCACCACCATACCCAGCTAATGCTGGTGCTGGGGAATCGAACACAGGCCTTTGGGCACGCTAGGTAAGTGCTTTAACTACTGAGCTATGTTCCCAGACCCAGACAAGGTCTCGCTAAATTGCCCAGGTTGGGTTTGAATTTGTGATCTCCCTGCCTCAGTCTCCCCAGGTGTGCTGGGATTCCTGGCCTGCACCATGAGAGGTCTGGTGGAGTCTCACACAGGAGAAGGGGTGGGAGTCCAGCTCTTGAAGAGAAAAAAGCTGTGAGCTTCAACAACTAATTATTTTCTCAGTACTGGGGATTGAACCCCAGGGAGTGCTGGGCTGTATCTTCACCTCTTTTTATTTTATTTTTGAAACAGGATTTCACTAGGTTGCCCAGGCTGGCTTTGAACTTGAGATCCTCCTGCCCCTGCCTCCCCAGTAGCTGGGATTACAGGCATGAGACCTTATGACTGACCAAGAGAAATTCTTAACCGGAAGTGGGGATATATATTTGCAATTCTAGCCAAAGACAATTGATACAGTTTGAATGGTATTCCCCCCAAATTCATGTGAAGTCCTAACCCCAGCATGTAGAATGTGACCTTATTTAGAAATAGGAACCTTACAAGATGTAAGCAGATGAAGTCATATCAGAGTAGAGTGGGTGTCTAATCCTCTGTGTTTTTATATAAAAGGGAATTTGAGCCCAGCTGAGTAGGAGCACGTTGTAGTCCCAGTGCTCTGGGAGGCTGAGGCAGGAAGGTCAAAAGTTTGAGCCAAGCTGGGACAACTTAGTGACTTAGTGAGACCATCTGAAAAAAAAAAAAGTGGTGCATGCTTGTAATCCCAATACTCAGGTGGCTGAGACAGGAGGCTTGCCATGAGTCCAAGACCAGCCTGGGCTCCACAGTGAGTTCAGGACTAGTGTGGGCTGCAGAGCAAGACCCTGTCTCAAAAACAAAACAAAACAAAAAAAGGGGCTGGAGCTAGAGCTCATTGTGAAGGTCCTGAGTTCCATCCCTAGTACCATAAATAAATACATAAATAATAAATATTAAAATTTAAAAAGGGGATTTGGACATAGAGCCACATATACGATGAACCCACAGGAACCTGGAGGTAGAATTTGGGGTGATACATCAATAACACTGCCAGCCTCTCCCGGATGCTAAGGGACAGGCGCGCAGCCCTTCTCCCTGACAGCCTAAAGAGGGCACCAGCTCTGCCTTCACCTTGATCTTGGGTTTCTACCCTTCGAAACTGTGAAAGAATAGGTTTCTGTTGTTTAAGCCACCCACTTTGTGATGTTTTGGTATGGTAGCCCTAGGAAAGCAATGCAATGTTCAAAAGTAAGGACAAAAAAGATGTGAGCTGGGCATGGTGACACACACTTGTAATGCCAGCACTCTGGGAGGCAGAAGGATGGAAAGTTCAAGCCCAGCCTGAACAACTTACTCAGCAAGATGCTGTCTCAAAAAAAAAGGCTGGTGATGTGGATGGATGTAGCACAATGTGAATGCAAGGGGGGTGGGGGGGGGGAATGGCAATTTTTAACAACCTACTATTCCAAATAATGCCCTGCCTGGGGGCATAGGAGGTGGGTATTTCACCTGCTTTCCTGCCCGCCCAAGTTCCCATTCTTACTGGCTTTAGCTGTTTTGTCCCAGGATGTAGCCCCCCTCAGCCCTGGCATTGAGCTGTCTCAATTCTTCTCTGCTCAGGTAACGAGAAAGTCTTGTTTGCTCTGGGTCCCTCTTGCTGCTGCCCTGGGTCCATCTTGCAGAAGATACAGATCGAAAACTCCCCTGCAAACCGTGACTCTGCCACCTCAACCTGTCCTTCAGAAACTCTAACAACTCCAGCCTCTCTTCCACTTGAAGAGCGATAGACAGGTGTAAATCAAGACAGCAGCAGGAGGGAGGAAAACAAGGCCGTGGCTCTCCAGAGCACTCACTTTGTGCCAGCGACAGGCGTCGGGCTGCGAAATCTCACAACTGGGTGAGGTAAGCTCCCTTATACAAATGGGGAAAGCGAGATGCAGAAAGCCCGAATCGCACGATTAGTGCCCAGAGCTGGGATTCTACCCGGTGGACTCCAACAAACCCTCTTTGCATTCCACCTCACTGTGCTCAGAAGCAGAGTTCGCCAGGGCGCCCCCAAGCAAACTGGGGCGCAAATGGAGCTAGCAGCGCTTGCTCGGAGGAGAGGCTCTAAGCTTTCTCGCCACGGATTCCCTGTCCTCAGCGCTAGCGGCTTCACCTTTGCTACCTCTCGCTGGAGCTGGGGACGCCGTGAAACAGCCTAGCGCCAGTAGGCGGCACTATGAACTATACACCAGCCCCAGCGTGGGCGGCGTGCGGGGAAACCCGCGGGGTGGGGCCGCAGAAGCAGCTAGGGAACCACGCGCGGGGGCGTGGCCGTGCCGGAAGGAGGGCGTGTCCGTCACCCAAGCCCCTCCCCGCCACCTCCAGCCTCCCTCCCGGTGGGCGTGTCTGCAATCTCTCTCCCCGAGAGACACGCGTGGGCCGCTCCCCCCTAGGAGGAGGGCTGTCGACAGGGGTGCGCGTGTCGCTGGCAGCCCCTCCCTGTGCGGGGCCACGTGGCGGGCGCAGGCCGAGCCCAGGGGAAGAGCCTGACCCGAGGGAGGAGGGGGGAACGGGGTGGCGCCGAACCGAGCGCAGAGCCACCAGTTTCGAGCAGGCTGCGGCGAGAGGGAGGCGAGGAGGCAGGCGGGCGCATGGGGCGCCCCGGCCCCGCCGGCAGCGCGCCCCCTCCGGCCCGGCCGCGCTGATCGCTCTCGGGCGCGGCGCCTCGAACCCTCACCCCGGGGCCATGCCGGTCATGAAGGGGTTGCTGGCCCCACAAAACACCTTTCTGGACACCATCGCCACCCGCTTTGACGGCACGCGTGAGTGAGGCGGAGGCTGGGGATGGGGTTCAAGCTGGGGACCAAGTCTCCCTAGGGCCAGGTCGGGTCTCCTGGATGTGATGAGATTCAAGGAGAAAGGAATTGAAGGTCTAGGACTCCCGTAGCCTGCTAAAGAAACAGGTCGGTAAGAGAAGAGGAACGAGCCGAGGAGCTCAGGGCTGGGGGCCCGGGGCAAGGTCAGGGGGTGTGACTCCAGGCTGAAGAGATTCTCGGCGAGACAAAACGGAGGAGGGGCCTTGGGAGCGACCCGCTCCTCCCAGAGCTGTGTTGGGGGCGTTTGTGGGGGCATCTGAGACACGGAGGTGGACTGAAGTGGCGGGGCATTCCGGGGGTAACTACTCCAGACAACTCCAGCTCCCCCTTCCTCTAGAAAAAAAAAAAAGGTAGGGAAAGATCAAGGAGAGAAAGATCAGATTTCCGCAGGACCTAGCTTGGATTAAGGTCATGTGCCCCCAGATAGTGGAGCGTCTGTGAGTGCGGTAGGTGGGGTAGGAGGGGAAGGAGCGGTCCTGTCAACGGAGGGAACCTTCTGCTTGTCCACCTGAGCTTGGGTCCCAGATTCAGCACCTTGGACAGCCACAGTATTCCTTCCCTGTCTCTACTGTACAGCTCGGAGATCTCCCCCTGCCCCACTAGGGAGCCATGGCCGGGATCAGGAGGTTGGGAAGCAGTACTCGAGGGCGGAAACTGAGCCGCCAGTGTCCTACCCGCCTTTCTCTCCCCCCTACACACCTCCTTGTTTCCATAGCACTGATCACCGAGGCAACGGGCCCTGGGATGGAAGGAGACTGTACCCGGGGCTCAGGGCCTCCCAGGCACCCTCAATTCCCCAACTAAGCCACTTCACTTCCAAGAGTTACCTTTCCTAGACCCCAGGACAGGTTCTCTCATAGGCCCCACCCTCCAACAGAGACTGTCCCCAGATAACCCACACCCTCCCACCTATTAGAGCTGGAGGAAGCCAACTCAAGTTTTGCTGCTGGGGTTTGTGGGAGTCCACCTTCAATGCTCTCTCCAGTCTGACTTTGAGCCTGCAGGACAGATTCCCTGAAAATAGCTACAGCTATGACAAAAAGTGAACTTTTCCTGGAAGACAAGAATAAGGACACTTGTCATCACTCTCTGCCCCCATCATAAGAACATTTGTGAGTTTGGAAATGTCCTGCTTTTCCTGTTTCTTAACAAATAAAAGGGTGCGATGTCCTCCGAACCTTGCCCTGCTCACTGTCATAGGATAACAGATAGTAGCCACACACGTGCTTTCAGAGTAGTAGTGTCTGGACTTCTGTTGTCCCCAAGTTAACAACAGATCTCTCACAACCATGCAAGTAGGGTACATTGTGCCCCACTTTGCAGTTAAGGAAGCTGAGATGTAGAAGAGGAAATTAACTTCCCCAAGGTCATAGCCAGTAAGTGGCAGGGGAGAGTGCTGGAGCCCACGTTCTTACACACTATCCTATGCTGCTTTCTGCAGTCACAGTTAGCCAGCTTGAAGGAGGAGGGGTGGACCACATGGGTTCTTGGGATATCTTCTTCACCCGGTAGTAGTCCCTACTTCTGCTCTAGACCACCCTTGAGTCTTTACCCTTTACTGTATCTCCTGTCCTTATTTCAGATTATACCATTAGAGGATCCGGAGCCACAGGGAAGCCTGGGAAGCTTCTGGCTCTGTGACCTCTGACCTGGTGGAGCTGCTATCCACCTGGAAGCTAGCTCCTCTCCCGGACTGGACATGACCTTGCCCTCTCCCTCCCACAGACAGCAACTTCCTACTGGCAAACGCACAAGGCCCACGGGGCTTTCCCATTGTCTACTGCTCTGACGGCTTCTGTGAACTCACAGGCTACGGCCGCACCGAAGTCATGCAGAAAACCTGTAGCTGCAGATTCCTCTATGGCCCAGAAACTAGTGAGCCAGCCCTGCAGCGGCTGCAGAAAGCCCTTGAGGGCCACCAGGAGCACCGGGCTGAAATCTGCTTCTACCGAAAGGATGGTGAGGGGCTCCACAAATTCTGCAGTCCTGCCTAGACGCCAGGCCTCACCCAGAGTCCCCTGGACACAATAGAAACCTGGGTGCTTATCCCCAAACTGCCACAAGCTGACTGTGGAGCAGAGCTCATCCCCGACTCTCTGGGCCTTGATTTTCCCATTTATAAAATGAAGGAATCAGCTAACGAAAACTCTGGGGTTCGTGCCGTCTCTAGACCATTGACAAGGCCTTAACTGTCCAGCAAACCAGGGGAATCAGGGAGGAAGGCATGCCATGGGGCTGATTATTCTCCTCCCCGCCTTTCTCCACTCTCACAGGCTCATCTTTTTGGTGCCTTCTGGACATGATGCCAATCAAGAATGAGATGGGAGAGGTTGTGTTGTTCCTCTTTTCCTTCAAGGACATCACTCAGAGTGGACTTGGCCCCCCAGGAATTCATGGGGACAGTAACCGTGGTAACTGCAAGTTTGGGCAGGAGGCATGAATATACAAAAATCCTTTCCGAACATCACACAAGACCTCTCCTCACCCAGCCTCGTGGGATGTGCCCCAACTGATCTTCACACCGTTCTTCCCAACAGAAAACTCCATTGGCAGAAGGGGAGCCAGCTCAAAACTCCGGTCCACCAGGAGGCAAAGCCGTACTGTCCTACACAGACTGACTGGTCATTTTGGTCGCCGGGGCCAGGAGAGCGTGAAGGCCAATAATGTGAGTCCCCTTCCCATCCCACAAATCCCACCTTCTCCAGCCTTGATTCTCTATGACTGTCTCCTTATGTTTTTGTCTGCCTGGTCTCCTGCGACTGGCTTCTTCCTCTGTCCACCCTGTATTTCCACTCCATTTCCCATCCTCCCGTGCCTCGTCCATCCCCATCTTTCTCGCTTAGTTGATTGACATTGCTCTGGTGATATCACAGGGTGAGGCTCTAGCAGCAGTGACATCCTTACCCTTGAGCAATGAGGTTATGTCACAGGTGGTGGGGGCTTGAAATCACAAGCTGAGGTCGTAGGGAGGAAGCCCACATTGTGGGCTTGGGCCTGGTAGTTAGCCCTGTGTTCTGCCTGTGAGGATCCTAACAAAGCCAGGGAACAGAGTCTCCAACCCTCTGTGTGTTCATTAGGTAGAGTTGCAGGAAACGGAGAGGACAGTGCTTGTCTTCCCTTCCCTTGGGACATACCCAGCCCTCACTAGTCCCCCAGAATTCAGGGAGGACTTGAGGGAGAAGTTAGTGACCTCTCAAGCTAGAGCATGGGCCTGATTTGTCAAAATCTTCCTATCTAGGGGAGGGGTCAGTCCTTACAAATACCCTCATAAGACATGATAGGTTCCAGAGGGGGCCTGAGCACTAAGTTGGAGGAGAGAAGGAAACGTCATGTGTCCGATTCTGAGCCCCACTCTACCTTCTGACTTCTCCCGTGGCCACCCTCGCAGTGCCCATCTTTCTCCTTTCCCCATCACCTGCCTCTCCCTTCCCCCAGCCTTGGCTCCATCTTTCCCCCAAGTGTCCCCAACCACCACCCTTCTCCCTTTAGAACGTGTTTGAACCAAAGCCATCAGTGCCTGAGTACAAGGTGGCCTCCGTGGGGGGGTCCCGCTGCCTCCTCCTCCACTACAGCGTTCCCAAGGCTGTCTGGGATGGCCTCATCCTCCTTGCCACCTTCTACGTTGCGGTCACTGTCCCCTACAACGTCTGCTTCTCGGGTGATGATGATACTCCTATAACTTCACGACACACGCTTGTCAGTGACATCGCCGTGGAGTTGCTCTTTATCCTAGGTCAGACCCTCTGCCCTGCTGACTGGGGAGGGTGGGCTAGGGGACCCAATCAGCCAAACCTTCTTCCATCCTGAGCCTGTCGGACTCAAACCTGTCCCTTTCTGGGTTTTTTAAGTCCTTTTGTCCATATCACGCTCTGCCCTCTGAGGCTTTCAGCCTGTGTTCTCCCCTCTCTGAAAGCCTGTCAGAACCCCAGTCTTTCTCATTTTGGCCTTCCCAGCTCATACCTGGCAACATCCAGGGTGGTCAGTTCCTTGGCCTTTTGACCTGAGTTTCCGGGTCAGGGTGCCCTAATAACAGCCTTTCGCATCTCCAGATATCATTCTGAACTTCCGTACCACCTATGTGTCCCAATCGGGCCAAGTGATCTCTGCTCCTCGTTCCATTGGCCTCCACTACCTGGCCACCTGGTTCTTTGTGGATCTTATCGCTGCTTTGCCCTTTGACCTACTTTATGTCTTCAACATCACCGTGGTGAGTGACCCCCACACCCTACCATGTACTCTCAACTTAGCACAGCATCCCCTTTAGAGGACCAATCCTCAGCCAAGATACAGTCCTTTCCAGCAGTCCACCTATAAGTAGTTATCAGGCCCCTGCTGTGGGTACAGCCTTGGGCCAGGTCCTGGGAGGCACCCGAGAGGGTCTGTGCTCTTGGAAAGCTCATCTCACCATCTCTGAGAGAAGCTGAGACAAATGAGAAGCTAACTATGGCTACCAAGGCGGCATTGGTCTGGTGCCAGGTGAGTGGTACTTCTCACATTTTTATTTAACAAACAAATGATGAGCATTTAGCTGTCTGCAAAGCACCATGTGGGGCATGGTCACTGTGGGAAGAAAGGCACAAGGATTCAGCTTCCAAGCTGCTAAGTGAGGGAGGGGACAGGAGTGCCGGAGGGGACATCAGGGATAGGAGTGGGAGTAGGAGATGAGGTTCGCTGCGCGGGGGCTGGGCTGACCTCAGAGATCCTGGCTGGAATACATGCAGAAGTGATTTGAAATAGCCTGTGTCTGGGAGGCAGAACGCCCCAGTTGTGCAGAGGCTGAGGTGGTCTGAGAAGGAAGGGATCCTGAGGGAGATGGGAGCAGAACTAGACCTTAAATTGTGAGTAGGATCTGGCTGGCAGGAGCCCAGGAGAGAGAAAGCAGTTGGGGGAGCCTGGTAAGTCAAGCCTGGGAGATAGAGGCTCTGTGGTAGATAGAGGTGCAGGTAGAGAGCCAGAACCTGTCTTCTCACCTGAGACTGCTTGGTGATGCCTAGGTGGTCAGCATGGACCCAGCCAGTAGGTCCTTTCAAGTTCAGGGTGAGGCAGTCCCACCCTGTGTCCCTAGGCCCCCTCGGCTGTTGGGAGGGGAGGTGGAGAGCAGTTTCCCTGTGTGCTCTCCCTCCTGCACTAAGCTATAGCAGGAAACCACCTACACGCAGCCAGATTTAACTAGCCGCCAACGGGCTGTGGGCCTCTTCTCCTGGCTGTGCACATGTGTGTGCATGCTCCTACACACGTGCATGTGTGTACGGCTGCCCTGGGCTCTGGCCATTTTGAGTGTGGCTCCCCACCCCTCCCCAGGTATGCACCCACCCCTCTGTACCCACCAGGCAGTCAGCCTGGCAGACAGCTAGATGTCCTAGGGGTGAAGGACAGTTGCAGAGAGGTCCCTGTCCCTGCGTAAGGACAGTCACAGCATCGCTGATACTTTAGGAGCCCTTTACAGTTTGTTCCATACTTTCAGCCACATTAGCACTTGGGAGCCTTCTAGTAACTCTTCAGAGAAGCCTCTCTTATCCTTCTTTTTCAGAGGTCAATGCAGGAGCTCAGAGAGGTTAAGCGATTTGCCAAAGGACACAATAGCTAGGGCGGGCAGGAGATTAGAATCAGGCTTCCAGACTCTTGGTCTGGAATGCTTGCCAACATACCAACCAACCTCCCAGGTAGCTGGGGTACCTGAATGGATGGTTTGAGAGAGACGGGGAGGAAGACAGGGCCAGAGAGAACAGGCCCATTTGAAGGGCAGAAACTGAAAGAGCTGCAGACTTAAAGGATCCAAGTCAGGGGTATTCTGATCCAAGGAGAAGGAGAGAAGAGTTGCCGGGAGTGTGAGGCCGAAGCCCAGGCAGGTGACTCTGGGAAGCCCCAGAGGGCTCAAGTTTAGAGCCAAGAGTCCTGGAGAGTGGGAGTGGGTAATAAGCCTTGGAAAGGGCCCGCCATTTCCACCTCATTTCCGGTTTCTTAAAATTAGAAAAAAACGACATAAGGTTGTTTAGGAGCAGTGTCAGGGGTCAGGGCTCTGGGCTGTTCCCGCAGGTTCTTCTGGGGCACTAAGAAACTTTACGTCACGTCCCATCCCCAGAGCCTCCAGCTCCAGCTGCCAAGCTGCCCCCACGAGAAAATAAGCCTCTCACCTGTTCCTCATCTCTGGGATTAGAAAGGCTAATTTTTTAAAGCATTAATACTCACAATGAAAGTGGCAGTCCCAGGACTGAGGGTATAATTGCCTAGCACGTTTGAGACCCTGGGCTGGATCTCCAGCAACACAAAGGGAAAAAAGCAGTTGAGATAAGAATGCTGAAGGTTGGCAAGACTCTCACAGGTGCCGTGGGCTCCCTCACCTGCAGCGTAGCCCATCTGCCCCTGATCCGCCTGCACCACCCCAGCTCTCCCTTCCTCTGCCGCCGGTCCCCAAGGCAAAGGGCTTTGAAGCTTCTCTAGTCCTCAGCCCTCTTCCTGTCCCCGTCCATGTGCTTCCCCATTTCAGTTGTTGTTACCTCTAACACCCAGCTTTTGTCCATGAGTGACGGGACCTCAGAACCTTAAAGAAATCATCTGCCTCTCTCCCTCCTGGCCAGGACCGGCTCCTGTGCCATCCCAAAGTGCTAAATGGCAGGGTAGCCCTAAATATGCTTTGGCGACAGTAATCCCACACTTGAGTCCCAGTTCCACGTCCTTGGTTTGTAACTTTGAGCAAGTCACTAGTCTAAGACTTAGTTTATTCACCAGAAAATTGGGAATGGTGATGATAATTAAACTAAAAGTATCCATTTTTATGATGATTACAAATGCTTCAGTCCCTACCACACATAAGAAGTCCTTATCATTTTACATTTATTTATTGAGACAGGGTCTCGCTCTGTAGCCCAGGCTGGTCCTGAACTCACTACGGAGCCCAGGCTGGCCTTGGACTCACGCCAATCCTGTCTCAGCCTCCCGAGTGCTGAGTGCTGGGATTACAGGTGTGTGCCACCACGCCCAGCTTATGTGGTGCTGGGGAATCGAACTCGCGTACCTAGTGTTTGTCGCAAGTGCTTTAACCACTGATCCATTTTTCCAGCCCAGGAAGTCCTTATTTAGTGCCTATTTCTTCTATTGTTCCCTCCTCACTGCATTTCCCGGCCACGGTCTTGGGACAGCAGGGATGTCTTTCCTGTGCAGCCTCCCTGGCTCCAGGGTGTCTACTGAGAAGGGTCTGGGAGGCGACCCAGGGCTATGAGAGGCTCTGAGGAGTTGTACCTGCTTAGACTCCCCGCTGCTGTCCCACAGACCTCGCTGGTGCACCTGCTGAAGACGGTGCGGCTGCTGCGGCTGCTGCGGCTGCTACAGAAGCTGGAGCGGTATTCCCAGTGCAGCGCGGTGGTGCTCACGCTGCTCATGTCCGTCTTTGCGCTCCTTGCCCACTGGATGGCCTGCATCTGGTACGTCATCGGGCGCCGGGAGATGGAAGCCAATGACCCGCTGCTCTGGGACATTGGTGAGCCACCAACCCCAGACTAATTTCCCACCTGTCTCCTACTGTCCTGTCCCCAAGATGATGCCTGCACTAGGACTCACACACCCCATCCCGAGCTTTCTCTGGATTAGGTGTAAAAACACTGGTCTGAAGACAAGGGCTCTCCTTGGAGGGGAACCTTACAGCCTAGCGGGGGGCTAGACCAGCAAGAGATGGTCAAAACGTAAGTCAGGAAAACCTCTGAGAGTGGAAAGGGTAATTTGGGCAGACTCCAAAAAAGCCAATTCCTTTTTGTCCAGGCTTAATGGCCGCTTGCTAGGAGGTAGCCACAGGCCCTCAGTCTCCCTCTGAAGGCAGGGGCATTGTCCTTTACAGCCCCCTCTCCCTCGCCCCACGCCCCATCAGTACCGCCTCCCAGCTGTCCTCTTCTCTCCCTGCCCTCTGCCCCTTCCCGGTCCACTTCGCCTCCCTGTGCGAGCTGGGCTTCTGCGGTGGCCTCCAGCTGCACCCTTCACTGCAGACGAATCGGCCTCTCAAGATTTAGCGCCGGCCTGCCCCATTCCCGCTTGGACTCTTCATGCCCTCCTGCCCTCCAGATGAAGTCCGTACTCAGTGTACACCCTGGCAGGGAGCCATGCACCCTCTCGACCCCTGCCACGTTCCCTTTCTCTACCACCGTCCCTGTCTCCCACGCGCCCGGCGTCGCGGCCACCCTGGCCTCGCTCCCCGACCTGCACTGACTGTTTCCTCGCTGTGGACCTTGGCTCTCTAACCTCCCATGATTCCTAACACTCTCTATACTGGAGTAACTCTCCTCCTATCTCTACTGATACGTTTAATTTCCCTGTAAGTTCTATCACGGTGGAGAAAGTGTCTGGCTGAATCAAATCCCAGAAGCCACACAACAAAGCACTATAGAATTGGACATGCAGCAGTGTAGGCGGTGGATAGCCTCGGACCGCAGCTGTAGCCAGTTTACCACGGCCAGGCGCAGGTATAGGCTCCTCAGTACACTTCCTGGGCCGACCCTCAAAACCCGCCAGCGCCTCTGTAAATACTTCCCAGAGCTCAACACAAGGCAGCCCTGGGAACCTAGGTTCTACATGGCGAGCTGGGCCCGGCTTCCTTCATCCCTCCACCCTCTAGGCTGGTTGCATGAGCTTGGTAAGCGGCTGGAGGTGCCCTATGTCAACGGCTCGGCGGGTGGCCCGACGCGGCGCAGCGCCTACATCGCGGCGCTCTACTTTACGCTCAGCAGCCTCACGAGCGTGGGCTTCGGCAACGTGTGCGCCAACACTGACGCGGAGAAGATCTTTTCCATCTGCGCTATGCTCATAGGCGGTGAGGCCGGGCCTCCACTCCCGAGGGACCTCGCAAAGCTCGGAGCGTGCACAGGGAAACCGAGGCCCAGAGAGTGCAGCGCTGTGTTCACCCGCATCCGGACAGTCGTGCACTCACTCACTGTCATTTTCTCAGTACCCGTGACTGTGCCCACAGAGGCGTGGCCTCCTTTGAGGGGAAGGAGGAAACGGGAGTTCAAGACCTAATGAGGGGATCATGAGGGGTACTGGGTCGGATGCCCCTTGGACTGCCTCCTGTACCCGGCCTTCAAGCTCTCCCGAGCCCCCTCGATGATTCCCCCAAGGCCCATCCAGGGCAGGGTGGGTATGGGAGCGGGCAGAGGCTGCCGCAGGGGTGGCTGCCGCTGACACGCTGTCCCCTGCAGCGCTGATGCATGCCGTGGTGTTCGGGAACGTGACGGCCGTCATCCAGCGTATGTATTCCCGCCGCTCGCTCTACCACAGCCGCATGAAGGACCTCAAGGACTTCATCCGCGTGCACCGCCTGCCGCGCCCGCTCAAGCAGCGCATGCTCGAGTACTTCCAGACCACGTGGGCTGTCAACAGTGGCATCGATGCCAATGAGGTAGTTACTGTGCAGGGGCACCGGGTTCAGAGTAGTGCTTGGGTTAGGGAACATCACCTCTCCGGGTTTGGAATGGAGACAGTCAGGCCCAGGAAGGCAATGTGCTGTTCCCAAGGGCCCACACTCCCTCAAATCCCAAACCCTTTTCCTCTGGCTTTGAATATATATACGGGAGCTGAAAGGGAGCTCAAGTCTGCTTTCATGGCATTTGGTAAGACAGCAATTCCCATACACCTGCCTGGAGTCCATCTTGGTGTGGGACACAGGTTGCTTAGAGATGATTACATTGCGCCCCTGCCCTCAGGGAGACCCCAGAATGGTGAGCCAGGAGACAGGTAAACAGAGAATTAGGCAGTGACTCAGAGTGTACAGGAGGGATGCGGGTGCACTAAGGACCCAGAGGAATCCAGGAAAGTGATAAAGAGGACGTCGTAAAGAACAAGAAGGAAATTGATCTTCTCAGGAAAGCCACTGCAAGCCAAAAGAGCAGTAGGATACGGGTGCAGAGGTGTTGGTAACAGGGCAGAAAGAGCCGGTTCAGGGAACAGGAAACAGGCCGTAGTGGGTGAGACTTGAGGAGAGGCTGTGTCAATTCTGGGGTGGGAGGAGGGGCCAAGGGAATGCCAGAGTCCCAGCACAAGGGTGGCCTTGAGTTTAGGTTCCATCCTGCCTAATCTTCATGCTGGAGAATTGCACTGAGATTGGGAGGGAATGGGTCATAAGGGAGGACCCACAGGACAAGGACGAAGTGATATTTAGCTAATATCAGAAGCAACTCCCAGGAATCTGACTTGGGCAAAAGGGAGACATCACAGGAAAAAAGATGAAGCTGAGGGATGAAAGTGAGAGTTCAAGGTTGGGCTAGGAATGTGGGTGGTGCCTGTGGGAGCGCCAGGTGGAGGCTGCCCCATGGGGAGCTGGGTATAGAAATCTGGACCCATCGTTAGGGCTTAGGGTCACAGATAGTAGGGAAGACAGGCCGAGATTGGTTACCATGGTGCAGGGAGAGTATGGAAAATGAGAAAAGAGTCTAGGACTGGGCAAGACGACTGGGGAGGAACAAGGAAGGAGACAGTCAGAGGGGTCAAAGCGAGCCAGGAAGAAGTCACCAAGGAGAATAAGAGAGCAAGGCCAACAAGCCAGCGTGACCAAAGAGTTCCATAATAGGAAGATGAAAATAGGGACACTAAGCCCTAGGAGATTATCAGTATCTTTCAACTTGCTAGCATAACCCTCGATTTTGCAGATGGGGATACTGAGGTCCAGAGAGAGGAGCTGGATTGCCCAGAGTCCACATGATTTAGGAGCAACGTTGACTCATGGTCTCGTGAGCCTAGTTAAAAGCAGACCCACCAAGGATGGCTTTTGATTGTGTGAGGTTGAGTAAGCAGGATATGTATCACTAACCAATGTGTGTGACCACGTGTTGTAGACTGGGAGAAGATCTGGTCTCTGACCCAGAAATTAGGTAGGGAATTCGACACAGCAAACACAATTGAGGTTAGGCCCCCAGAAGTCTTCCTAAAGGTCTGGAAGGGGTGATTTCAAAGAAAAAGGCACATTTGTCCCCTTCCTTGGAGACAGCTCAACATTTGTAGACTCAAGTAACAGTTGGCAGGGGGATGGCCAGAATGACCTATGCCCCTTATGCAGTTACTGCGTGACTTCCCAGACGAGCTGAGAGCTGACATTGCTATGCACCTGAATCGGGAGATCCTGCAGCTGCCGCTGTTTGGAGCAGCAAGCAGGGGCTGCCTGCGGGCCCTCTCCCTGCACATCAAGACCTCCTTCTATGCTCCGGGCGAGTACCTGTTGCGCCGAGGGGATGCTCTGCAGGCACACTATTACGTTTGCTCCGGCTCACTTGAAGTGCTCCGAGACAACATGGTGCTGGCCATTCTGGGTAAGAACCCATCACTGCCCTGTTAAAGCCTTTCTCAGAGGCCTTGGGAATAGCCGGGAGTCAGTGGATACCTGGAGTGTCTGCTGAGGCGCACCCTTTTGTGGTTCCTCCACTCCACTATCATCCTCTTTTGATCATTCCCCTCTGACATTCTGACATTTCCCTAATCTCTTCAGCTATCCTTTAGCCCATCTATCCTTCCCCTGTGACTGTTTCTCACGTCAGTTGATCCTTTTGCATTGACCCATATCCCCACTCCATTGACCTTTTCCTACTGCTCCTAGACATCATTGACCTTTACCCTTTAACTAACCCATTAGTTTACCTTTACCCTTTCACTGGCCATTCTTTATTGATCATCCAATTCCATTGGTCATTCCTCCAGCCCTACTGTTATTCCCCATTGTGACTGTTTCCCAGCCTCACCAGTCATTCTCCACTGACCTTTTCCCATTGGTTATTTCCACCATCCCCTCGATTTGCTCGTCTTCGGTTGTCCTTCAGACACACTGACAATCCCTCAAATCCACTGACTACCTTCTGCTGAATTCCTGTTGGCTCCTTTGCCTCAGCTGACTGATGCCATCCCTTAACCACAGGGAAGGGGGACCTGATTGGAGCAGATATCCCTGAGCCAGGGCAGGAGCCTGGGTCTGAGACAAGCCCAAATTGTGTGCTGAAGACCAGTGCTGATGTGAAGGCACTGACCTACTGTGGCCTGCAGCAGCTGAGCAGCCGAGGGCTGGCTGATGTCCTGCGGCTGTATCCTGAGTATAGGGCTGCCTTCCGGGCTGGCTTGCCCCGGGACCTCACCTTCAATCTGCGCCAGGGATCTGATGCCAATGTATGTAGACCCTCTATTGTCTCCACCCCCTTGGGCTTCCTTCCTTCAAAGGAGACCTCCCCCACTCCAGAGAGCCCCATGCCCCTACCTACCCCCTGAAACCATCTCAGCCCTACACACCCTCTTACATTGCCCCTTCCACAGTCGGTATCTTCCAGCCCCTCTGCCCCAATGGCCATCACCAAGCACCGGACCATCCCTCACCACCTTATTTACATCTCTGCTAACCATGTTCTGTTGGGGACTTTTCACCCCAGGTTCCTTCAAAGGACCCTCCTCACTTTGTGAACAACAGCCCTCACGTGCTCTTCCTAGGGCTCTCTCTGGGCTGATATCACCCCTGGGCTTTGTCCTCTCCACCATTGTCCCAGTGTTCCCTGAGCCAACTTTAGGCTGGGCCAGGTCTGTACTTTACACCCGAGGCCTTTGTCTTTTGTTACTTTTCAGTCTCTCTTTGTCACTCAGGATTCTTCCAAGTCCGAGCTGGTGGTGTCTAACTCAATTCCACCAAAAAGCTCCATGTTCTCAACCCCTTGGCACAGTTGGGTGGGACCAGGAGGGGTAGCACCAGCAGAGTGGGGAAGTGGGAGCTGACTTGAACCTTCCTGTGTCCCCACAGGGCCTTGGGCGCTTTTCCCGATCCCCTCGCCTTTCCCAGGTAACTCTCTCTTTCTGGATGGGTGTTGTTGCTCTGAAGAGAGATTCAGAGTAGGGACCCACAATCTTGGCTCCTCTGCTGAGGGAGAAGTGAGAGTGGTTGGGAGCGGCATGGGGTGGTGAAGGCTATTGCCTAGTAAAGGGGCATGTTCTTCACTGTCCTGAAACATGGCTGCCCTTCTGCCCACAGCCCCGCTCCGACAGCCTTGGCTCCTCCTCAGACAAGACTCTGCCATCTATCACAGAGACCGAGGGTGGCATGGAGGCTGGGGGTGGTCCTAGGCCCCGCAGGCCCCTCCTGCTGCCCAACCTCAGCCCAGCACGGCCTCGGGGCTCACTGGTCAGCCTTTTGGGCGAGGAACTGCCCCCATTCTCAGCCCTTGTCTCTTCTCCTTCTCTGTCCCCAACCCCTTCTCCTGCCCCGGCTGGCCAGGGCCAGAGTCCCTCCCCTCAAGCGCCCCCCAGGTGCTCTGCTGCCTGGAAGCCTCCCCAGCTTCTCATTCCCCTGTTGGGAACCTTTGGACCTCCAGACCTCAGTCCCCGGTGAGACATCAGCCTCCTCTGCTGTTCCCATATCTCTCTGGATTCCAGAACCATCTTTGGGCTCCATTCCTAGCATTGCCATCAGCGCTCCTTCCTGCCCCTGCTCCATTTGCCTACCCTACCCTTCCAACCACAGCTTGCAAGCCCATTGGCTTTGAACACTGCTTTCCCCATTTCCTGGCTCTGGCACCCCATTCACCTTCTGCCTGGTCCTGTGCACCCTCTCCATGGTGCTTATGAGCCATGCCCCATCTCCAGGATAGTGGATGGTATTGAGGACTCTGGCAGCACAGCTGAGGCCCCTACGTTCCGGTTCAGCAGGAGGCCTGAGCCCCCAAGGCCCCGCTCACAACCCCCCATTGTGGGTAAGTGCTAGTGGTGGACTTCAGGTAACCAACATTCATCATCCATCCGCCCTTGCATCCATCCATTCTCCAAGCAGTACGGGCCTACTGTGTGTCAGACATAGTGCTGGGAAGGCGCAGATAAACTAGACCTGGCCCGTGCCCTTGTGAGCTCCTTTTCTAGTATTGGAGGCACCTGTGTATACAGGCAAATGATTCTGGAATCTGGTGCTAAGTGCTGTAACTGACCCAAGAACAGGATTCTAGCTGGGTGAAGTGGCACAGGCCTCTGATCCTTCCATCTGGGAGGCTGAGGCAGGAGGACTGTAAGTTCCAGCCCAGTCAGGGCAACTTAGCTACTGTGACCCTGTCACAAAATAAAAAATACAAAAGGGCTAGTGATGTAGCTTAGTGTGAAGGCTTCACATACAATCTCTTGAGAAAAGAGAGAGAGAGAGAGAGAGAGAGAGAGAGAAGTTGTTAGGATTTTGCCTGTTGGAGCAGGATAGCTATTAAAAGGCATAAAAGTACACTAAGCCAAGGGATATGGTATGTTCAAGTGCCAAGGAGAAGCTCTGTACCCAGGTTTGTAATTTACACCTGAGGCCTTTGTCTCTGTGGGTAGAGGGTAGGTATGGAGGAAGAGATGAGGTACAGGGTCTTAAAACCCACTCTAAGGAGCTTAGATTTCCTATCTCCTTGCCCCAGTGCTTTTTCTCCCTTGCTATCTGCCTGCCCAGCAACAGAGTGGTCCAGTCTAAGCTATAGACTCAGGTATCCATGTTCCCTAAACTCACCTGTATCCTCTTACCCCATTCTGCGCACAGGCACCAGGCCCACCCAGGAACTGGCCTCTGAGGCTGAAGAGGTAAAGGAAAAGGTCTGCAGGTTGAACCAAGAGGTGAGTTGGGGCTGGCTCTTCTCTTGCAATCCTGGACAATGTTGTCTTGATTTCAGAGAAGTGCCTAGTATAAGAACAGGTTCTGGAGCCAGATCCTGAGTTCAAGTGGTCACACTAGCTGGATGAGCTTGGGCAAGTCCCACAACCACTGCACTTCAATTTCCTCACCTAATAATGGGGAAAAATAGTAATATGTCCTTTCTAGAATTATAAGAATAAAAGTGCATATATGCTTCAGCCAATCTCTGGAGCATCAAAAGTGAGAGTCCTTCTCCACCAACTAGCTTTAGGGTTTCTAGCCTACAAAGATGATCTTGGGGCAGGAGGAACGGCACAGTTAAAGTGCTGGCCTTGCAAGTTTAAGGCCTGGAGTTCATCCCCAGCACCACTTAAAAGCTGGGTGTGTTGGCACACGCCTGTAATCCCAGCACTTGGAAGGCTGAGGCAGGCTGATTGTCCTGAGTCCAAGGCTAGCCTGGACTATACCAATGAGTTCAGGACCAGCCTGGGATACAGAGTGAGACCTTGTCTCAAGAAACAAAGCAAAGCAAAACAAAACAAAAAACCCAACAACAACAACAACAACAAAAACCAAGGTCAGCCTGGGCTGCAGAGTGAGTTCAGGATCAGCCTGGGCTGCAGAGTAAGACCCTGCCTCAAACAAATAAATAAATAAGATCTCTTCTTGAACATACCACATACTATGGAATTCTTTCTTTCTTGAGACCATCTAATAAAGACTGATGCTCAAGTCTTCTTCCCTTACTCAGCCCCGGGAACTGAGTGCCTACCAGATGTGTGTGTTGGGGCCCAGGGACCATGAGGCTGGAAGGCCTTCAGGCCTGGGGAAAGTGGGCCCAGGTGGCTGAATGCTAGGCAGGAAGAATCCAGATCCAGTATGCCAGGCCCTGCCTCTATCACCTCCCCTTGGGATCTCAGTGTTGTTGCCATAGAGCGGCTAGGCCCACCCCTTTGGGAGTCACCTTCCTTGGGTTCTGATAAACAGCTGGCACCCCAGAGGGGTGGAGCCTGGGGCCAAGGCAGGACCAGCCCCCGTTCTACATGATTAAAGTCAAGTCCTGCTTCTGCTCTCTGCTTCAAGTGCCCCTCAGTTTTAGGCCAGTGCGTATCAGAACCACCTGTCAGAATGCAGATTTCTGGGTCTCTCCCAATTTAGACTGTATCAGGGTGGACCCCAGAAATGTACATTTTGAGAAGTTTCCCAATTGATTCTGCCACTAAAGTTTGAATACCACTGATGTGGACACTTGAGCTTGTGTGATGGGCTAACCTGGGAGTAAGGAGCAACTGTCACTTTACAGTGCATGGCCTCTTTGAGCACACTTTTTTATATCATGTACAGGAGAGGGAGGGGGAATAATAATGTCTGCTTCCCCCAGGTCCTTTTTGGAAAGAGACTGTGGGTATTTATCTCTAGGCCAAAATAACCCCTGCTTTGCCTTCTTCTTGGGATGGCTGTGAGCAAAGAGGTTGAAGAGATTATAAACTGTGGAGGGGAGGTGTACCTAGTGTTGTGGTGGCACCCATGAGACAACTTGATATGTTTTCAACAGATATCCCGTCTCAACCAGGAAGTATCTCACCTGAGCCAGGAGCTGCGGCAAATGATGAGCCTACTTCAGGCCCGGCTGGGTCCCCCAGGCCACCCAACCATCTCAGCTTGGCCCCCAGGCCTGCCGTGCCCTCAGCTGAGGCTGCCACACATTTCTCCTTGTGCATCTGGGCCACCACCTGACTCCCAGGATACTATACTTGCTGAGGTCCACTGTCCGGCCAGTGTAGGGACAGTGGAGATGGGGTCTACACCCCCGGACCTGAGACCTTCAACACTGGCCCCTTATCCCTCAGAGTCGGACTCTCTGAGACCCTCCCCAGTACCAGAGGCTTTACCTCCAACTCCCAGCCTCATGAGGCACGGCTTCCAGGCTAGATCGGATACATTCCACTGACCCTGGCCCTGGGCCCTGGCCTGCCTGGGGTGAGCACTGCTGCCTACCATCCAGGGAGGAGCTGGGCCCCTTGGCCTTCTGCCTCAAGGTCAGCAGCTACCAGCTGGTCTGGTTGGCTCTGGATTCTCTGGACTTTTTTTTTTTTTAACAAAGTGTGGTTGCCTCTGACTCTGTTCCCTTTCCCAAACCTTCCCCTATTCTCCTCTGTGAGGGGAGCCACCTGAGGCCATGGAATCCAGCAGACATGAGATGGATTGCGGTGTCCATTGGGCTAGCAGATGAGATGTTCTACTTTCTCCCCAGGATCTGAAGGCAGGTAGAGACTGGGGAGCAGAAGGGATGGACAGGAGCTCCAGAGCCAGCCTAGAAAGTAAAGGCAGAAGGGAGACCAGGCAGGAGGATCTTGGTTTCTATAGCAAGAGGGTAGACTGTACAGTTCTGTTCAGGACATAGCTTTGTGACATTGTGGGCCCTTCTGTCCCTGATCCTGGGTCCTCTGCTAGAGACCCTGGAAGCAGTGTTACCTTCTGAGGGGTATGTTTGAGATTCTAGTTGGCATTTGAGCAACCCAGGACATATCAGGCCTCCCACCATCAGCCCAGGCTGGAGGGGCTCACCTCATCCCTAAGCTTACTCAGGAAACAGACTGATGGGCCCAGATAGGTATTTTTCAAGATGTGAATTAGCTTCTAACCTTGAAAATCAAGAGAGGTCACATAAAAATCCAGTGTTGGGTCTGGGAGTGTATCTCAGTGGTTAAAGTGCTTGCCTAGAAGGCTCAAAGCCATGGACTCAATTCTTCAGCACCACATAAACCAGGCATGGTGGCACATGCCTGTAATCCCAGCACTCGGGATGCTGAGGCAGGAGGATTGCTGTGTGTTCAAGGCCATCCTGGGCTACATAGTGAGTTTAGAACCAGCCTGGTTTACAGAGTGAGACCCTGTCTTAAAAAAAAAAAAAATCCAGTATTGGGCTGGGGTTATAGCTCAGTGGTTAAAGTACTTGCCTAGCATACACAAGGTTGTAGGTTTGATTCCTCAGCACTACATAAAGACTGGCTGGGTATAGAGGTACATCACTATAATCCCAGCACTGTAGAGGCTGAGGCAGGAGGATCGCTATGAGTTCAGTTGAGGCCAGCCTAGGCTACATAGTGAGTTCAGGACTAGCCTGGATTACAGAGTGAAACCCTGTCTCAAAAAAAAAAAAAAAAAAAAAAAAAACCAGTATTCTAGAACACTCCTATAATCACAGCACTCTGGGAGGCTGAGACAGGAGGATCACATATTTGAGCCCAGCTTGTGCAATTCAGCAACTTAATGAGAACCTCTCAAAAAATAAGCTGGGCATGGAGGTACACACATGTAATCCTGTAAGCTGGATAGCTGAGTCAGGAAGATCATAAGTTTGAGCCCAGACCAGGCAACTTAGTGAGAACCTGTCTTAAAAATTTTAAAAATTAAATTAAAAAGAAAGGAAGAAGGCACTGAAAATATAGTTCAGTGTGAAGGCCCTGGATTTAAACCCTATTTCAAAACAAACAAGCAAAAACACAGTATTCCAGCTTCTCTTAAATAATGTATATAGGGAGCTGGGGCAAAGTTCAAGTTCAGCAGTTAAAGTGTATGTGTAGCAACACAAGGCCCTGGGTTCAATTTCCTAGCACCACGTAAACTGGGCATGGTGATGCATGCCTATAATTCTAGCCCTTGGAAGCCTGAGGCAGGAGAATTGCTGAGAGTCTGAGGCCAGTCTGGGCTCCATAGTGAGTTCAGGACCACCTGGACTACAAAACAAGACCCTGTCTCAAAAAAAAGTATGTAGGATATCTGGCTGTCCTAAGCCAATAGTTATTTAGCAATCACCAGTAATCACCTGGTATTGCATGGCCACTGTCTTATCCAAATGGAATATACAGCCCCCAATTCTTTGCGGTCCCTATGTTTCTGGGTCATTTCCTGGCATCCCATTGTCTTCCCTGGTTTGAGATCTTTGTCTGGTCTCCGTGGGTATTTGAGATTTCAGTCCCTTCCAGATCCCTATGCCAGTGACTGTTTTTAGGGTCCAATAGTGTCTGTTTCTACTCCAAAGCTTGGATCTGTCAACATCTCTGTTTCTGTCTCTGCAGGCTGTCACTCAAGGTGGACTCTTCTGCTGCCAGCAACTCAAAACACTCCCAGCATCACATGCTATCCTGCTCCCACCCCCAGAACTCAATCAAGCCCGGTCTTCACCTTTCTAACATGGTCTCACTCAGGGCCTGGACTTTTCCAAACCCTGCCCTGGTCTCCAGCTCTCCTTTCCCACCCAACACCCTGGGCTCACTTTTGGATAGGAAATAAACTCTTATATTTTTCCTAGTTGTTAGCTGTAGCTGTTTCTGAGGTTTGGGTTAAGAGCCCTAGGGCTTTGGAGGAGCCGACCCAGCAGTCATTCCTGCCACACCCCAGGGCCCTGTTGCTGTCTCTAGGAAGGGCAAAGACGCCAGCCAATCCACTTGGTACCACATTCACGCCACCCGGAGCCCTAGGGATGAAGAAGAAACCTTAATAAGTCCCTAAGGGCCTGTTATACCCCCTCCTCCCCACAATCTAGTCACAGACACAGATACACATACACATACAGTGTGTGGAAGGAACAATCTTGGGTCAGCTTCAGCCTTGGAAAGGTGGGCCCAGAGGACTCTCCACCTCTCCTGTATAAGGAACTGTTGCAGAGCTGAGGACAACAGAAGCAGGAGAAGAGCTTGTCACCAGTCAAGAACCAGCTAGGAATCCACTTGCCCCACACCCCCCCTCCACACCGCCCCCCTTCCAGCCCACTGCTCTGATGATCACTGCTAGAGGGAAGGGAGGAGTTATGGGTGTTGTAAGAAAGGCACCCTAGAGATGAGCTGGAACTAGATATGTGCACAGCTTTGTGGCAGGTTGACCTAGACAGGTCAATGCTCCTTCTCAGGCTTCATAGGGTGTGACTGATGTTAGCTAGTGCCACAAGCATAATGGCCACCGCTGCCTCCAGGTGAGCTTTTATTTCATACAGATTTGGAGTAGTGTCCCTATAGAAAAAGATACAGACTTAGAGGAGATGCGTGTGTTAGGAGGTAGGGAGTAGGAGGAAGCAGAACTGTTCCTACTCCATTTTTAAGGAACAGAAGAAGCAGAAACGGTACTTATCCACAGGAGCTCGGGGAAGTGGTTCTAGTCTACATTGATGGGATGGAGAATGCAGAGTTTGCCTGGCAGCGAATTCAGCATCAGAGGAAAGCTGGTTCTGGCTGGGGGTGGGGGAGGCAGGTAGTCTCGGCGTATTTGGGAGCCAAGCCAAGGTAGGAGGACTTGTAGCTGGGTGGTGGCAGAAGCTGTCCCTTTGATCTCTCACCTAGAATCCTCCAGAAAACCCTTCCTACAGAGCTTCCATCGCTTTTCCATAATCAGGGTCCCAGAGCTGCTTCTGGCCAACGAGTGCACAGGACTGCTCCACGCAGCCTCATGTGCGTATTCGTTCACATCACGTTTTTCCTTTCCCAATTCTGCATATACAGTCCTCTGTCTTCACCCAACGCTCGGCCACCTGTCTGGCTTCTCGGCGCCTGGAACCCACGGTGACGCGATTAGCAAACCTGGCTGGGGCTCCGCCCCACCAGCAGCGGGCTCCACCCTAAGCCCAAGTCCCAGACAGCCACCGGCTCCTCCCAGCATCGGGAACTACAAGTCCCGCCATCCCTCGTGCGTTCTCTCCCTCCTCTCTCTTGTCCCCCACTGGCGTCACTTGTGTGTCGGCCAAGAGTGCCTTCCATTGGTCCCTTCACTCTGTCAGTCACCTAGGATTATGGAGGGGCGGGGCGAAGGTGGAGATCCGGATCCGGAGCGGCTGAAAGGCGGAAGTGGAGGCCGGAGCCTGGGACACCGCCGGGGGGGAGAGGAGCGGAGTCGGCCCAAGCCCCCGCCCCAAATAACGCCGCAGTCCCGGAGCCACGGTGAGTGTGCCTGTCCCAGGAGCAGTGTCTCGCCTGCGTTGAACCGCTTTTGGGGACACCCCTTCCTCCCGCCCAACCCCTGCTTAGGCGATAGTGACCCCTCCCCCGATCCGTAGCCCCTCCTGGGGGGCTCCCAAGGCATTGAGCCAAAGGAAGAACCCTTCTTTCCTGCTCTTTCCTGCTTTTCGCGAGCCTGGGGAACCTCTGTGGCTCTCCTTTGGCCTATTTAGTCCAGTTGTGGGAGAGAGGGACTCTTAAGTTCCTCTTCTCCTGCTCCCAGAATTTAAGGGTCTTTGCCAGGTATGAAGAAACCTGTCTCCCTTCTCGTTCAGAGGTGACGAGGAGCGTTGTCTGCCCCTGCTTTCCTTACTCGCGTCCCACAAAACACAGTTGTCCACTCTAGCCTTGGAAAAATTTTATCTCGATTTCCTTTAGGCTCCGCGAGGTGGGGGGCGGGGGTGGTCTGGGCGAGACCGTCCGCAGATTCAAAAGTGTGTTTGCACTCTCTTTGCTCCTCCTTCCTCTGCTTCAAGTCCGAGAACCAACTAGGACCGCCGCAGTTTGAATTCTGTCTCACATATGAGGAATGAGCCGTCGTCTTGTTTTGTCCCCTGCTCCCCCAGCCCTGTCCTCTTGTTAAGTTGCTCTGTGAGTGTGTATCTCTTTTCCTGCCTCTGAAGAATTTAGCTGAGGTTTGCTCAATCCTAGCTCCAGATCACAGATCAGGGTGGATCTGCCCATTCATTATCTTCTCTCGCCCCTCCTCCTCCGTGGCTCCAGGCTCAGTCCTGTCCTCCCAGAGCATGTGAGTGGTTTCCAAGCTGCCACAGAGGGACTACTCTTCCTAGGACTGCGGTCGGCTAGTCCATAGGGATGAGAATAAGGTCAAACATGAGATGTCTGGAATTGTTGGCTCACCTTTTTTCTACCCACAAACATACATACCACTCTGAACAGCAGGTCCATGTCACACCAAGGTCTGTTTCCAATCCCACCTGGGCTTGGACTTGTTACAAAGGAATAAGTTGACATTACAGTGGCAACTCCGCACCCTTAATGCACTAACTTAGCTAAACGAAAGGGCCGATTTCCCCAATTCTGTTGACACATGATACTTGCGTGTAGCTTAGAACTCAAGTGTGTGAAATGGCTGTTCTTTCAGACCAAGTTGGAAGGTTCTTTTGTTAAGTGGCCAAAGTACAGGCCGGAGACTGTCCTTTAATGAGGAGTAGTCTGACTGAGGCTGTGACTGACCCTTGCTATCTACAGTGGATGAAGGGAGGGAGAGCTGTGCAATCCTTGGGAATTTCTGTAGCTCTTCAGTGTTCTGGACCTCTTTAACTGTCCTTGGACGCTAAGGTTTTTGCCTAGCGGTGTTTTTGTCTACTCCCGACGGCTTTAATGTCTGGTTCTTACACCAGACGTTAGATCTGTGATACACTTATTTCGCTGATTGGCAACAACAGCAAAAAGAAAAACCTTGCTAGATTCAGCGGCTGGATTGGTAGTTGTGTATCTGTGTGGGCTCATTGGAGACCTCGGGCAGCTTCGTTACTGTGATCTGGTAGTGCATGCTTCTGAGGGGCATGGCCATGAGGCCTGACTGGTCCTCAGCCATTGGCCTCTGCTAGGCTTAACTCTTCAGAAGTGACTGTGATTCGTGGAACTCTTCAGGAGTCCATTATCTGGATATACTCTTCCAGCTCTGATAGTGAACCTTTAGAAGGAGAAGCTTTTCCTTAAGAGAGACAGGAAGGCACCAGAGCTCTGGTTATGCGTCTGGCAGTCGCTCTGGTTATGCGTCTGGCAGTCAGAATTCGAGTCAGAGATCTGAAGTGCTCCAGGAGAAGAGAGGGCTCTGCGGTGACAGGGTTCTCTCTTCCCTGAGGCTGCTTCTCTCCTCCCCTCTTTTGTAAATCATTGTAAAGTTGCAAAGTTCTTTTCTCCCACATTCCTCACAAGTTAGATTTGTGTCCTCACTTTGGAGATGATCTTCAAGGAGCTTAAGTAGCTTGCCAAAGACCATGCAGTTAGAAAGTAGTCAGACTGGGCTTGGGACTTGGGGTCAGGTATAACTTCATCTTTCCTAATAGCAGTCCCTCCTCCCATCTGCTCTGCTGTGCTTGTTAAATAAATGAACATGGAGGATGAGCGAGCAGCGACCCAAGTACCGACTCCTGACCCTTAGCCTTCCTTGTCAGTGGCACTCCTCATTTGCTTCTCTTTTCTTCCTTGCCTCTACCCCAGCCTCCTGTCTTCTTTTTTGGCCCCCTTCTGCTCTGCCTTTAGGACCTGACATAAGTCCTAGCTGGTATACTCTTCAGGGCCCAAGAGTTTGCTGACGATCTACAAGCAGTTAATTTATTGGAGACCTGAAAGTCTTGATGAGTAGAAAATGAAAGTAAAAGCAAGTGGACTCAAGGGTCCCACTGGGCAGGATTAAGGCCTGGGAACCAGCTTTGCTGGCCTGTGATTGGACCTCTGATTTCCTGATTCCCTGCTGGTGTGCTTACTGCCTGCCAGGGGGAAGAATGTGACTCTCCATCAGGAGCTCCTGCAACTAGAATTTACATGGAAGCAGAGCAAGCTCATAAATTTAGATTCAGCCCCACCAAGCAAGAACTGCTTAGAAATAACCTTCCTATAATCCTTGCCTAGTAAATAGAGGCAGTGCCATGGGGTAGAAAGTATGAGAGCTTTGGAGTTAGCCATACCTTAGCTCTCATTTGGACACCCCTACCTACCAGTTGTGTGACCTTGGGCTGGATACTTAACCTTACTGATCCTGTTTCTTCCAGTAGAGTGGGGACTAAATATCTTAGAGAATTAGAAACAGAGGGTAAAGGAGCTATTCCAGTGCCAGATTAAGAATAGGTCCTCACCAAGTAACAGTTGTTTTTGGTGAGTAGTTTAGGTTTCAGAAGTGCGTCATAATTCATTTCTAGAATTCTCATTTAACATTAGTACCAAATGTCTGCTGTGATGGCTAATACTTTTGTTTGATGGTTTCATATATTCTCTCACTTAGCAGATATTGAACAGAATTGATGTGGGTCGTATTCCCATTTTACAGAGGAGAATGCTGATGCAAACACTGTCCTCCCACTGGGATTCTCAGATCCTCATGAGGTCATGAATACGTATAGCTACAGGTGAAATGAGGCCCAGGTGAAATGAGGCCTGGCTTCTTCTAGACACTTCTGTGTTAAGTCTTACTCAGATGTAAGCATTTTTTTTTTCTTTTCTTTTTGAGACAGCATCTCACTCTGTAGTCTAGACTCGCTTGGTGGTTCTGGACGCAACTATGTAGCCTAGGCTGGCCTTGAACTCCTAACAGTCCTCCTCAACAATCCTCCTGCTTCAGGCATGTGCCACCACTCCCAGCTTTTGTGGTGCTAGGGAATTGAACTCAGGACTGACCCGCTGTGCCTGAGCATTTTCATATTAAAGTAGTCCTGGGCTGGAGGAATGACGCAGCGGTAAAAGTGCTTGCCTTTCAAGCCAGGGTCCTGAGTTCAATTCCCCAGCACCATATGAAGCTGGGCATGGTGGCACAAGTCTGTAATCCCAGCACTCGGGAGGCTGAGACAGGAGGGTTGCCATGAGTCCAAGATCAGCCTGGGCTACGTATTAAGTTCAGGACTGGGCTAGGCAACGGAGCAAGACACTACCTCAAAAAAATAAAGTCCTGTATCTTTTAAGGGTTAGAATGTAAAGTTTGTGTGAAAATGAACTAAAACAGGAAACTGGAAGACAATATGTTGGCTGTAGCAGGTTGCTTTGGGTTTATTCTCAGATTCCTGGGATCTGTAATACCCCTTCCCTGTCTTGAGTCAGAGTACTTTCGTTGGAGCAGTTTGGGGTAGGGTTTATAAAGATATACAGAAGTTGAGGTTATGATGGTGCTTTCAAGACCCTTGGCAGAGGAGAATTGAATTTTTTAAAGGAGTCCTACGCATGGAGAGATTTGCTTTCATAGTAAATAGTCCATCTCCTGTATACAGCCACAGTAATACATGTTAAAGCGAACTTCCTGAGCTTTGCTGCTGTGCGCCAGACTCTCTGCTGATCCCTGGCATACTCATTTCATCCTCTCAGCAACCTTAGAAGTGAGGTTCTGTTTTGTCCCTGGGAAACTATGTAGTTAGTGGCAGAGCAAGGGGTAGAATCCAGAGTCTGTGCTTGTATCACATAGTGATGCAGTCTGCCCTTGCCTAGTCTCTGTTTTGAGTATATGCAGCCCCACTGTCCCCCTTGCCTGGAATGCACCTGTCCACCTCACCTGACTGGACACTTGTCTCTTACTTTTTTTCTTCAAAGCAGAGGTTAAGTGTCACTTGCTCTGTGAAGCTCTCCCTTGCCCCAAGGAGTTGAGAACTTTTCTCTCCCCTGGGCTTTCTTCTCATTGCTGTCTCCCTGCTCCTTTCTGCTCCTTCTGACATGTGTGCCCTGTAGGAGCACAGGCAGCGTCCTCTTCCATCTCCATGCAGCCTGCGCGCAGCATGGTATGGTCTGCACAGTAGATCCCACCACGGGTTGTTACAGGGAAGCACAGACATCCAGACCTGCCCACTTCCTTTATCACACCCTTCCTCAGCTCACGTAGCTTCACCGTGGTGAGCCTGCAGTCCAAACTTCCATCCGCCTGATTCCAAGCTTGAGCCATGTCATGGGTGCACCCTCTGGAAAGGCGCTCACGGTGGTATAGCAGAGCAAATGGGTAGGTAGAATGGTTAATAGGGGACAAGTAATTGGGATGGGCAGGCCACACAATCAGTTTCCACTGGGTAGGGCTCTCCAAATCTCTCTTTACAGCGGAGAGCCTAATAGAGTATGGACATGGCTCTGGCTATCCACAATCTTAGTGACCAGCCTCTACAAAAAATGTTTCTGGTAATAGGACACAGCATACTCTATTTCTGCAGTTGTGTATATGAGGCAGCACCCATGGCCAGGCCAGTACCAGCAAGGATCAGCGGAAATGGATTTTACTCTGGTCTGTGGGTTAAATTCTGCAGGTCTGTACAGGACTTGTTCTTGAGAGTGAGGTTGTTGCCCAGTGGTTAGAGCGCTTACACAGCTTGAGAGCAGCCTTGGGTTCGATTCCCAGCACCACAGAGGAAGGGAAAAGAAAGTGGTGGCAGCAGTGAATGGGGAGAGCAGCCCTCCCTTGAGTGAGTATTCACTTAACCTCTCTGTTTCCATGTCTGTGTGGTTTCATGTCTGTGGTTCACCTGTTGTCTGGCCTGCCTCCCACCAGCCTCCTTTCCCACATTCCGTGTTTCCCAGCTCCATGTCAAGTTAGCTCATTTTTAGGAATGTGAGTTTATGATAACTGCAGTCCTTAGATTCTCATTTTTGTCACAGATGAGCCACTACTCCTTTTTGTTTGATGTTTTTAAAATAAACTTTCTCCATAATCCCAGTGCTCTGGGAGGCTGAAGCAGGAGGATCACAAGTTTGAGCCTCACCTGGGCAGCTTAGCAACTAGTAAGACAGTGTCTCAAAATCAAAACTAAAAAATGGGCTGGGGATGTAGAATAGTGTAAAAGGCCCTGGGTTGGCCCTTCAGCACTAGGAACAAAATGAAATAAAACTTCTCTGGTTTTAGGAAAATTCCAAAGGTAGTAGCATTCTCTCGTAAACCCTCATGTGCAGTTTTCCATGTTAGTTTCTTGCAGTAGTGCTGTACTTGAAAGTGTGTGCCTCATTCAGACACCATCAGGCTTTATCTGATCCCCTTTGTTATTTTTGTCTAGTTGTCATGTTGTCTTAGGCTCCTCGGGGCTGATAGGTTCTGAGGTTTCCCTTGATTTCTATGGCCTTGACAGGTTCGAGAGTATTTTGTTGAATGACCCTTACTTAGAATTTCTGTGGTGTTTTGTAATAATCACACTAGGAACAGGAGTGTTTGGGAGGAAGACCTCAGAATTTTTTTTTTTTTTTTGAGATAGGGTCTCGCTCTATAGCCCGGGCTGGTCCTGAACTCACTATGGAGCCCAGGCTGGCCTTGGACTACTGGCAATTCTCCCCCCTGCCTCAGCCTCCCTAGTGCTGGGATTAACAGGCCTGCACCAGCACGCCCAGTTTATGTGGTGCTGGGAAATCAACTTGGGTACTCAGCACTTGACTTAGTGCTTGCTAGTCAAGCACTTTAACCGTGGAGCCGTTCCTCCAGCCTCCAAATTTCTTCACTTTTTGTACTGTACTCTGAAAGGACATCATGTGTGTAGCCCACACTAGAGGAACAGGGATTTAAGCCCCTCTCCGTGGGAATGGAGTAACTGCATGAGTTATAAGTCCTTCTTCACAGAAATTTTGTCTGTTCTCCCTCTTTATTTATAAAATTGGTATTGACTCGTGGATATTTATTTTAGACTTTGGCTTACAATCCAATTCTACTTTCTTTTATTTTTCAAATTATTTTAACTTTGACAGTTGGTTGCGTTTAGCTTCCTTTGACCCACTCTTATTGTTGTGGGTTTTTTTTTTTTTTTTTTTTTTTTTTTTTTTTTTTTTTTTTTTTTTTTTTTTTTTTTTTTTTTTTTTTTTTTTTTTTTTTTTTTTTTTTTTTTTTTTTTTTTTTTTTTTTTTTTTTTTTTTTTTTTTTTTTTTTTTTTTTTTTTTTTTTTTTTTTTTTTTTTTTTTTTTT
>PVKB01001376.1:250822-370631 GCA_004027205.1 Ctenodactylus gundi | reverse complement strand
TACTAAAAGATACTCTGTATGTATGTGTTTGTCCCGCTCCAGTCCTGAAACCAGCTTTCTTCCCAAGGCCATTGCATTTTTAGCAAACATTTTTTTCTCTACGTGGACATGGAGTGCTGTGGATAGGCTCAAGTGGCTCCTTTCCGTGGTGGTTAGTTAAAGTCACTGAAGATTCTAGCGTTGGGTATGGTGGGGATATGCCTGGGTGATCCACCATGGGAGAATCCGCTCCAGTCCTGGCACTTGATCCTCATGGCAGGCTGTTGCCCCTCTGCTTACTCATTCACACTTTTTTCTCAGTACTGGGGATGAATCCAGGGCCTTCACGCTGAGCTACACCCACAACTCTTTTAATTTTTGAAACAGGGCCTCACCAAATTGCCAGGTTGCCTTGGCTAGGCTTGAATCAGTAGTCCTCCTGACTCAGCCTCCCAGAGGGTTGGCATTATAGGTGTGTACCATCACATGCAGTTTATTCATACTTCTTAATGTGCTGCCTGTTGCTCTACTTGACCAAAAAAATGGTCAGATTTGATATTCACTTTGGAATTTATTGTCCAGCTGGGAAGAGGATGTGTGTGGACACAATCATTCTCTCAGTGCTAAGCTTTCCAGCCAACTGCACTCTGGTTATGAGGTTCCAAGTGAACTCTGCACGGTCTAGGCCTGCATCTTTTGCTGCCACTTTAAAACAGCCCTCCTCTTTAGGAAGGTTTGTATGGCACTTGTGGCTGTAGACCGGCTCAGGGCAGGCTATCACTTTGAGCTGTGATCCTGAATCATTGAATAGCTTAAATCCTTCTGTTTTACTGTCACCCTCTGAAGATGTGTAACTTGAGCACTCTGGAACAGGAACTCATCTTAACTGGAGTCGGTTTACAAGCCTCTTGCCTTCTATTCATAGCTCTCTGTGTGTCCCGTTCAGGTGGCTCTGTCAGAAGCATCTCAGGCATGGAGGAGGGCGTGGGTGGCCTCCCTCACCCTGGCTGCTCTCCTAGTCATCAGTTGCTCTTTGAGCTGCTCAGTGACAGTTGCACTGATGGGACTGTTGCAGTGATGAATGATGCCAGTTTCTAAACCTTCTAGCTTTGCAGCCTGTTTTTTTTTTTTTTTTAAAGAATCTTGGTTTCTTCATCAATTGCCCTATTCTTGTTCCTATTGCCTCTTTGTGGTTTCCTCTCTGTCCTGAAAGAGGTCTTTAGATGAACAGAGGTGCCTTGGGGTTTTAAGATGCTTTGTGTTTTGGGCCCTTCCTTAAAAGGTTTTCAGTGCCTGGTTGGGAGCCTCAGCTCAGTGCAGATATATTGGGTGCTGGTAGTTCTCCTTTCCGTTCTTGTGGCCCTGGGAGCATCTTCAGAGAATTCAAGATTGATTCGTTAACTAGGCCCAGCGACACAAGCCTTTGCCGCCACACCTAGCTTATGTGGTGCTGGGGAGTCAAACTCAGGGTCTTGTGCTTGCTAGGCAAGCACTCTAACCACCGTGCTATTTCTCCAGTCCTGACATAGGCCCATAATCTCAGTACTGTAGCAGGCAGAGGCAGGAGAATCTCAAGTTTCAGCTTAGCCTGGGCATCTTAATGATTTAATGAGACCTCCTCTCAAAACTGAAAAGGAACAAACAAAACAAAAAGGGTTTATCCTATTCCCAGGATCTCACACACATACATGTGTACACACACAAAGGACATTGGGAGTCTTTAGGAAAACAGCCCTTATAGAAAACTGGTGGAAGACATCCTATTTAACATTCTCCCCAAATGAAGGGTGCTGGAGAGTAGGAACCAGGGAAACTGGAGGTGAAAGAAGGTGAGAGAATCTTGGGAACATGTGGATTGAGAGATCCTGTACCTTCCAGGATTTCTAGGGGCAGCACCTTTCCAGGCCCATGAAAATAACTGTGAGCTTCTATGACCCCATGCTTTGCTAAGAGGCTCACACACATCATCCAGCAGCCCTGGGAAGTGGGGAGGCTAGTCTCTCTGATAGAGGAGAAAAATAACACAAGGACCCCCTTGTAAGTGGCTTCAGGGCTTGCCTGAAATTTGTCAGACTAAGGCACTGTGCCCTTCTGCCCTGTCCAGCCAGGACCTGAGAAGTCCTGTCAGTAGTGAAGGCATAGCCTCATTTGGCCTGTGTCGTATTTGGGGGATCCAAGTCACATGGCAGACAGACGCATATTTAAGGCCTCAGCCATCCCCATCTACTTGTCAAACTACTAGGTCCACCCATGTCATCTGCTTGGTTCACCATCTTATGAGCATCAGTATGTCAGGCTCGATGTTACGTGCTATTAAAACAAAGAAAATTCCCATACTATTCTCTGGGGATTTTGTAATGTGGTCCTTTCATCCACAGCAGTGCCTTTGGGTTCTCTTGCCTTCTTACCCTCAACCCTCAAGCCCCCAAATTCTGCAGCCTCTTGTCACCATAGAAGAAGAAGTATGATTCATTCATTGAACTTAGTTTAGACCCATTTATTGCTTCATTTCTTCACCTGGTGCCACTCTCTGAATGTCTTGTTCAGCAAAGTATTAAGAAAGAAAAGTCTGTCTGAAATACCATTCTTTGGCGTCCAAGCTTCTGAGAGGAGCTATTGTCCCCAGATCTCACAGTGAGAACTTTGACCCCGTTCTTGTTAGTTGGGCAGTCTCTGACTGCAGTGTACGTGTGGTGTTTAAGGAAGAGGAATTTGCGTGCTGCTGTCTAACACCTGATTCTCTTTCCCTCGTGCTCTCACACACCACCTTTGCTCTCTGCTTAGGAGCTGAGGGGAAAATAAAGAGGGCAGTGCTTTAAGCTGGCTGGCTTTTGTTGCTTCTTGTTCATAAAGACAGGAAAGGCTTGTGAAAGGTATCAGCTGTTGGGATGAGCGCGGCTGAGGGGACAGGTGCTGCTGGTGTCCCTGACTCTCAGCAGAGGCTCTTGGCATCCTCCTGGGCCTAGGGCAGCCCAGAAGTGGCAGCTGTCCTGGCTGGCACTCCAGGCCCCTGCAGAGCCCCTCTGAGACAGGGGAAGACGAGCCCTGCATTAATGAGATTCCAGTTAGTAATTTCCTAAATAAGTAGGAACTGCAAAAGCAAAGCATATATGGTTAAGGATTGTAAATCAACGGGAATCCTATGTTCATTCAGACTGACATCAAGATGGTACCTGCTCTGACCTGAAATAGCAGCAGATGGGGGTTGGGACCAGGGAAACACCTTTGCATTGGCTGGCTCTCAGCATCCCAAGTAGCATTGGCAGAATTGTTGGCTGGTGAATGTGAACCATGGTGCAGCCACAGTCTGCTCTTCCCATTCCCTGTGCCTAGACTGTGCATGTGTATGGGTTTATCCTGCCGAAAGTGCCGCATTCCAAGTTGAACTTTCTCTTGGAGCAGAAAAGAAGATTGAAGCAGCTGCCTGATGATTAAAGTGTGGTGAGTTGGAGGCCAGGTTCTGTTCACTGGAATCCTCAGGAATGTCACTGGGACTTCTCAGAATCACTAGGCACAAGCAGCCTGTCTTACCACCCCATTCTCTGTTGGCCCAACAGAGCCAGTGACTGCGAATCCTTCAGCTGCCCATGAATGTGGGGCCCTTCCTGGACAGTTTGGGCTGACCACACTGACCGAGCCATGTCAGCAGATACATGGCGTGTCCCCCTCCCTTCGAGTGCAGGAAGAAAGAGTAGGCACTGGAGGTTTCTGTCCTCTGGAAGTTAGCGCTGACTCTGCTTCCCTCTGGGGAGCCCATCTGCCATGTGGAGCTGAGGAAGCAGCTCAGAGATCAGAGGAGGAGTTCCTGGTGTCCTTATTGGGACAGGGCTGGGAAGCAAGGGGTCTGCCCTTCAAGTGTGGCTCCTACCTGATGCAGCTTGGCTTCTGACCCAAGTAACCCAACAGGCCTTCTGCACAAGGAAAAGGACCAAGCAAGCCAGCAGTGCTCTATTCTGGGTAACTTCTGGCAAAAGTCCAGGTTTAGCCTGAACACACTGTAGTGTGTTCCAGGGTCTAAGCCCCTTGGTACTTCATCACACTGGACCCTTTCACGGGCCTTGGTGGTGTTGAAGGCCAAGGCCCGGGCTCTTGAGAGGTCCATGGGGCCTCACTGTGATGTAGAAAGAAGTCCAGGCACTCAGCCTCAGAAGTCCTATTATTGAATAGGGAATAACTTGCAGCTAATCCCAGTTCAGGCATTTGGGTGAATTGGGGCAGCATCCGTTCCCTGGAAGGAGTCATTTTCCATGGGTACATAAAGACAGCATTCCTTTCTTTTCCTGCTGTACCTTCTGTAAGCCTCTTGCTTTGGTGGGATGAGGAGCTCCCCAGATTTCAACATGGGCTGTTAAGCTTCTGGCTTTCAGGGCCAGGCTACCTGTGTTCAGTCTTCAGGGGAGACACAGGCCCTGTGTGTAGCAATGCCATAGTCCTGGTCACATAGAAGGCTGCCATTGTTTTTTATTTCATTCTCTTCTTTTTTCTTCAAATAGGCTTGACTGGTGGGGACATATAGAGCATCACACCACTGTAATTATTTTTTCCTCACTGAAAAAAACTTTTTTTTTCTTTTATTTTTTTTGAGACTGGGCTTCATTCTGTAGCCCTGGCTGGTCTTGGACTTAGGACAATCCTCCTGCCTCAGCTTCCAGGCCCGTTTGCCACCATGCCCAGCTTTATGTGGTGCTGGTCAGTTGAATTCATGGCCTTGTGCTCGCTAGACAGATGCTTTAACTGCTGTGCCATTCCTCCAGACCAAAAAAACATATTGATTAGCTTTTTCTTTTTTGTCCTTTAAGTAACTTAAAACTTTTAGCCCAGAGTTAACTCCTCCTATGTGTAATATAAGGAGCAGTATTCCTATTTTTATATGGAATTCCATTACCCTGCTCCTCACTTGTTTGGCATTTTTTGGGTATCTTTGTTTTCTCTTGGTCATGTAATTTAGGTATCAATTTTTTTCAAACCCAGGCTCACCCATGTGAGCCAAGCACCCTACCAACTGAGCTGCATTCACACTCCCATACATTATCTTTTTGGTTGTTTTTAATATTATTCCAAATATTTATATTCTAAAAGAAGCAGCAGGTTTAGTCTGGTTTGGTTTGGTTTGATTTTGTACTGGAGATTGAACCCAGAGCCTTCACACTTCCTTATGAGGCAAGGTCTTACTAAGTTTCCTGGCTGGGCTTGAACCTCCTGCCTCAGCCTCCCAGAGTGCTGGGATTTTAGGTATATGCCACCACATCCAGCCTAAGCTTTAATTTTTTAATTGTTATATGTAAAATTCTGTACTTCTCAAATGAAATATAGAGGTTTTCTACCTAGTATGTTTCTCTTGCTTTGACAGACGCTTGTATGTTTTCAAGCTAAGAGCCATATTTTATTAAAGATGTATAGAAGGTCAAGTCTTCATTATTCATAGTAGATATAATGACATTCTTAGAATTCTTGAGATTTTCTTTCTGCCTCTGATAGGGTGGTTTGCCTGAGTTATGACTCGGGTGTGGGCTCTCCATGACCTACCTGTGTGACTCTGGGCTAGTCGCCTCACTCACTTTCATTTCTTCTCTATAGTTGGTAAGAGTAGGATTAGATCATTAGTAAGTTGCTGTTAAGCTCTGGCAACCACCAAGTCAAAGCTAGTTAACTAGCCTTTAGTATGATAAACCTGCCACTCGTTGGAACTTTACCTTCAGCCTAATACTGTGCAGACCATTCTATGTGTTGTTTCATTTAATCTTTGCAAACTAGTGCAGTTACTATTAAGTAATACCGTTGTGTAGATAAGGAACTGAAGCTGATAACATCACTTGTGTGACTGTACCAAGGTCACACAGCTAACCAAGGTGGTGGAGCCAGGCCTTTAACCAAACATGGTGCAGCCTTCAAATCCTAATCATGCTGGGGAAAGTGTGTGGATACCTTAGGCAGCTCTTTGTTGCCTCAGACTTTTCTTTCCTCTGTTCTTCGACTAGCTAGAAGCCTGGATAGTCCTGCTGGCAGGCTGGCCTCTGCTCCTGTGTGTGGGCAGTGGTCATGACTTTCCCTGCGAGGAAAAGCTTCAGTCTTGAGTCTGTGGGTTAGTTATCTATCCAGCTAATCTGAGCCTCAGAACTTTGGCTCCATTTGACTTCCTCTAAATGTCTTCCACATTAGCCTTTGAACCTAATTACCTCTCCTGCTGTGTCCCCCATTTCCTTCTCCTTAAGCTAATATGTCACTATCTTTTGTCTCTTTCTCTAGTTGGATTCTCGTGTGTTGAATATTCAGGAATGCTCCCCCACCCCAGGAAACCCCAATAGAAGTTGCTGGCCAAAACCACCTCCAGGGGACCCTGGGCAGGTCACTGGGCTGTCTGTCCACCCTTGCTAACCTTGAGTGAGCCAGGCTCCACCCACCCTCTGGTCAAGAGGCTCCACCCACCCTCTGGTCAACAGTCTGGTTTTCCTAATCAGTTCACTATCCAGGCGGTGCCTTGCCAGCACTCTCAGCTAGAGGAAGTCTCTAAAGCAAACAGGAAGCCCAGGAGACACCCATCAGCTGGAATTGCTCACCCCTTTGCCAGGAAGGACAGAAAGTATGAAGTGGTTGATTCATGGATCAGAGAAGAGGAAGGTGAATGTTTCAGGAGAAGGGAGACATTTCCGCAGCATCTGGTGGCTTGGAGGCCTCAGTGGTTGGGTAGATCTGATGCCCTGTATTGTCCGTTGCGTCGATCTGAGTGAGTGCCTTTTGCTCTTGGATTACTACCTCCTTCCTGTATCAGCTATAGCTTAAATCATCTTAGAATCACTTGGGGAACTTAATTTAACAACATTGGATTCTAGACTCTACCTCTGCAGATTCTTTGTTTGCTTGTTTGTCTTATTTTATTGTTTGTTTTGCTTTGTTATGTAGTCCAGACTGATCTCAAACTCGTAGCAGTCCTCCTGCCCTAAGCCTGCCAACTACTAGGATTACAGGCATGCGCCACCATACCCAATATCTGTAGTACTGGGAAACGGATCTTCAGTACTGAGCACTTGTTAGGCAAGTACTTTAACCTCTGAGCTGTTCCTCCCACCCCCTTTGCAGATTCTAATACAGTTGGTCAGAGTCATCTTCTAAATACTCAAGGTGATTATAGTGGAAAAAAATTTGTAAGATACACCAGACTCTAGTAGTGTCCTAGGTGCAGGAAATTCCAGAGCATGGAAGAGCAGTGTCCTACTTATTCTTTCTTTCCTTCCACTCTTGGCCCCAGAACTGCCTGTGCACAGAGCCAGAATGTTTAGGAGCCTGGATCTTGCCTGCTCTTTCATATGTGTTGTCGGAAAACATATACCAAATAGGGTGCCTCAAGTCATTGCACACTCTTCCCCCTTTCCTGTGGAAGACATGAGGTTGGACCTATTCTTAGCAGCCTTGGAGTGTTAGGAAGTGGGTCATGACAGAAAATGTCTTGTCGTGGGCCTGAAACTCTACTATTGCCGTTACTCTCGGGGAAATACCTTTGGCTTTCTGTGTCTTGCAGGCAACTTTGGCTTTAACTCTTTATTGTTCCATCATCTGATCTGTAATAAGGAACAGTTTTTTTCCACAGGGTCAGGAGAAAAGATTCCCCTACTTGGGAAAATTCCCACCCACCCATAGCTTAGTACATGAAGTCATTCACCTTTGCCACCTGGCAGGGGAATCTCATTTTCAGCTTTCTGGTCATGGAGCGTGGATCTGGCCTTCACCTGTCTTACACACCCCCACGTCTCTGTGCCCTTCACAGCAGAGTTGTGTCCCGTGGTGCTTATTGTCTGAGAAGGCTGGACTCCCCTACTCATGTGATCATTATGTAGGGCCAGAGGAACCACGAGACCACAAAAAGTGCTGTGTGTGTCTGTTCAGGTGTCTCTGAAAGGCAGGATGAATGACCGTGAGGAACATGTCAGCAGCCAGCTCATGCCAGCTAGTTCGTATCTGTCTCAGCTCATTGAGGAGACCTGGATTACCATTAGCCCTAGAGAAGGTTTTATAAATAATTATATCAATACTAGTAGCTACTGTTCATTCAACATTATATATATGAGACTTTTGATTGATTCTGTCATTAATCCTGACACTCCATTACTGATAGCACTAGTGAGGGTCAGCTCAGGTCGCTTCTTTGAGGTGATCTAGAAATTCACAGGAGACAGTCACACTCTTTGATGCCTAAAGCTAGTGCCTGTGTCCACTCTTTCTATGCCAGCTGCTCTAGCCATTGCTGTGCTTCAAAGGCACCTACAGATAACCAGCTCTGTGTCAAATTTTTGTGGGCTGTCCAGGGGCCAGCTGCACAGATGACTTTAAGTTTCAGGTAGGACCGAGAACCACCATATGAGAGGTGCTTGCCTCTCATTCAGTCTTATTTTTAAAAAATCACATTCTGGGGCTGTAAGAATGGCACAGTGGTTAAAGCACTTGCCTTGTAAACGCAAGGCCCTGAGTTCAATTCTTCAGCATCACAGAAAGCTGGGCATGATGACACACACCACACACCTGTAATCCCAGCACTTCAGAGGCCGAGACAGGCAGATTGTCTTGAGTCCAAGGCCAGCCTGAGCTACAGAGCGAGACCCTGTCTAAAAAAAAAAAAAAACAAAAAAAAACCCCAAAACATTCTGTTTGTGTAGGTTTGGAAACCCTCTGATTAGGTAGAGACAATACTTAGATGTACTTTTTCTTCCAGCTTGTATAGGCTGGTTGTTTCTCAACCTGGAAGTCTTCAGTTGCATTGTTTTTTTGGAATAACGACTTGATTTTCCTTGCCTACTCCTTCATACCTTCTCTAGTGTCTCAGCCACACTTCATTGTCCAGCCAAGATTATGTGTCACCTACACTCGTGGTAATAACCAACTTGCAGTGCCATTGTGGATCCATTGTGGTTCCCTTCTTAACATCACCATCTTCCATCTATTTTTTGAGATGTTGTCTAGGCTGGTCCTGAACTCACTGTGTAGCCCAGTCTGCCTTGAACACACAGCAATCCTCCTGCCTCAGCCTCCCTAGTGCTGGGATGGTAGATGTATGCCACTACACCTGAGTTGTGTGGCACTAGGGAATCAAACTCAGAGCCTTGCTCTTGTTAGGCAAATACTGTAACCGCTGTACTTTTCCCCCAGCCCATCATCCTTGGTCTTAAGGACTGTTAAAATCACCGTGACTGTCACCAAAGGCAAACCTCACCAGGCATCAAAGCTGAGTCTCGTTCACCCGGCAACCTAAAACCAAACAGAGGGTAGGCATGGCTTTCATTGGCCCTCTGCAGCAGGGAGAATGGCTGGATAACAAACGATCTTGTACATGGAGCAACCTCAAGTTTGTATCCAAGCTGTGGCCTTGAGCAGGGTATTTAATACCTTAGTGCCAATTATTTATCTAAAAAAAAATGGGAGGTTGTTTTAAAGCTTAAAGGAGATAATGTCTGTACAGTCACGCAGTAAATATTAGCTATCTTTAAAAACGACTTCCTTTATAAGCACTCTGAGTTCCTAGAACACACGCGGGTTGTGAGGAAGCCTCTTGAGGCAGAAAGCACAGGCTTGCCTCTTCCTTCACTGGCATGGAATGAGAAACCGTCTTTAACTATGACATATTTAAATGGCATTTCTCATTACTAATTGAGACAACCCCCCAACACACACTTGCTTCCTTCCTGGTACTTTTAGGGAAGAGGTGGCCCCCCACCTCAAACCTCTTTTCCTTTGGTGTTGTCCAGAAAGGAAACTGTTGTTCCGAGTTAGTGAATCATTCTTCCTGAAGCTCACTTTTAAACAAGTTGCTGGGAGAACTTGGATGTGGAAAGTGATTTAAGGCTGAACAAAGCAAGTCCTTTGCTGTCAGCTTCTTGCAAGGACATAGGCCACTTCCTTCCACAGACATCTCATTCATTCACACCCTTCTCCTTGGCCTTGAAGGGAATGCCCTCCCTTGCTCAGGGGCACCTCAGGACTCTCCCTGTGATCTTTGCTGAAGACCTTTCATGCGTATACTCCAGTATGCAAAGAACAATCTCCTAACCATTTCTTTCCATTCTCAGTTCAAACCCTGAACTAGGTGTCTGGGACCTAACACCTGTTCAGGGTACTCACTTGTAGAACATCTTGCATGTGTTTTGGTGTGAGTCTTCCACAGAATTCTGGAGATAGGGTCCTCATCCTTTTTTGTAGTTCCAGAGCTTACGGGGTTTTGAGGGTATCATTCACCAAGTGACCGCGATGTTAGGGCTAGACCACCAGCCTCTAGGGATGCAGGGCTAGTGTCCCCATGTTTGCCTCCCCCCTCATTCTTTCTCTGTCTCACGCCCTGCCTGGAGAGAATGGAGCCAAGGTCTCTATTTGAAGGGAAAATTGGCAGCCATTCCAGCTGCCAGCAGAGCCCTGTGTGTGTTTGTTTTTGTGTGTGAGAGACTGGAGAAGGAGGCTGAGGCTGAGTGATGAAACGTTGCTTTCATTCTAGTGCACAGAGGTGCACAGTCTTGCCTCACTCCGAGGAAGTTGATCAGTCTTTGAGGAGGTGGGAGCAGAAGCATGGCGATATTTATAACAGCTCGCATGGATAGGTCTTGGTCCCTACGTACCCATCGAGGTGGTCAAGCATCTTACGTGAGGAGCTAGGTACTGGGACTCCCTGTGCTGTTGTTGCCTCACCACCCAGTCTGGCTCTGCACAGAGCAGGCTGTGGTCCTAGTACCAAACTACAAGTTTATTGGTTTTTTTGTTTTTGTTTTTGTTTTTTTAATCTAAATCCTAGTATCTTTCTGGCCTTTTAAATTTTTTTTTATTTTTGTTTAGTTATTTAGACAGCCTCAGCCTCCCTAAGTGCTGGGATTACACGCTTGTGTCACCATACTCAACCCAAAGAAACCGTTGATAAGATTGACTCAGTAGAGTGGCATATATCCATTCCTTTCCTGTGTTACTTGTAGGGGAATGTACTTTTTTTGTTGTGTTTGTTTTTGAGACAGGATCTTGCTTTGTACTCCAGGCTGGTCTTGAAGTCTAAAATATCCGAGGCTGGCCTCGAACTCACAGCGGTCCTCTTGCCTCAGTTGGGAGCTGGGATTACACATCTGGCTGATGTTATGTGGTGCTGGGGAATTGAACCCAGGGCCTTATGTATGCTAAGAAAGTCCTCTAACCACTGGGATACACCCCCAGTCCCTAAAATTACATGTTTGAGATCAGGAAGTCAAAGTGTTTCCTCAGAACCATAAACCACTTTCCTCTCACCACTTGGTTGTAGAGCAAGTAGATATTTATTCCAGTTTAGTGAGGGCTTTATTTTGACTACCGGGATTGGAGTGCTGGTACTTGAGGAGGGGTTTAGTCAGCCAGGTTGGGAGAGAGTAGAAGGGAAGACCTACAGTGTAAGGAAGACCTACAGTGTAGGAAAGGCTCACCGTGTGACAGCTTCAGAACTTACCAGTTCCTCTCACTTTTCCCTTGCAGTTGGAGACTCCCTCCCCACTAAGTGCCTCTTTGCATAGCACCGGCCCCGCCCCCACGCTCACTGGTATCACTACAGCCGGAAGGGCCATGGCGGGTCGGGGAGGTGCAGCTCGACCCAACGGACCAGCCGCTGGAAACAAGATCTGTCAGTTTAAACTAGTCCTCCTAGGGGAGTCCGCGGTGGGTAAATCCAGCCTCGTCCTCCGCTTTGTCAAGGGACAGTTCCATGAGTACCAGGAGAGCACAATTGGAGGTGAGTGGATACAGGGAGCTGGAGAAGCCTCAGAGAGGCCAGAGAGGTGCCTTGGCCAGGAGGAGAGGGGAACCTGCCTGTGCAGTGACTAAATGCATCTGGGTGGCAGCACCTCTTCCTCTTCAGGCCCCGGAAGTCCAGCAGCTGGTTTCCATACCAGAGTCCCTACAAATGTGACTGGTAAAAGTTAGCTGGGAGTTGAAAACCAGCTTTCCCTCCAGGTGTAGTCTCTGTATTATTTCTGTAGCCTTAGCTGAGTCCTTTCCAATGATAGCTTCAGGGAGAGAAAGGCTGGCTCCAGATCTCTGAAGGTCCTTATTATAAGAGGCAATACATGAGCCTAGCCTCTTCTTTCTAGAATGGGAATGGCGTGGTGAATGGCCGGGTGATAGTTACCCTTTCTGTAGCCCTGGAGCTCAGGCCATGTGGCTGATTCCCCATTGGTCAACATTTATGATGTGAGTAAGGGTCTGAACTCAGCCTCTTGCCCTAGTAGCCAGTACAAACCTTGAGAGGCCAGTGGCAGTCTTGGGCTTGAGTCATCCTGTCTCTGCTAGTTGATAGGAGGTTTCCAGGCAGCTGGAAACAAAATGAGCCGTGTCAGCAGTCTTCCTGCTGCCTCCTCAGCACTCGGGTCAGGAGCTGGAGACAGGGAAGTGGGGTGATGGCCTGGGGCCCTTCAGTAGGTGGGGGTAGAACAGACAGGGCAGCTTTCTCCAGAGGGCTACTAGCCACGGTCCTTGAAAAAGGACCTCACCTGTCTTTAGCAGCTCTGGGACTTCTCATTTGAAGCATATGCACCAGTCCCCTGTGTTCCTTGTCTCAGAGTGTCCCTGTGTTCCCTGAAGGTCAAGCCACAGGTGGTCACCCAGGAATGGATCTGAGTCAGGACTAGGGGTGGGGTGGTAGTGAGCCTAGCATCTGGTGGTGGCAGGGGTGGTTAGGAAGCTGGCCATTTGGCCTCAGCCTGTCAGTAGAACAGTGTGTACTTCCCCAGCAAGCTAAGCCAGTGAGAGTGTCCTCCGGAAAACAAAGGTCACCAACACCCATGGGCTGGAGTAGGTTTCCAGCTGGGTTGTTCCCTCTGAGGTGTGAGAGTGAGTGGAGGGCTCAACCTTCTGTGCTTGGCCTCAGTTTTCTTCTGGGTCCCCTTCTCCTGCTTCTGGCAGTGTTCTTTAGAGAATGACCCTGAAATGGCTCAAATTCAAGCAATTCCTCCTCTCCCTCCCCACTGGAGGTTGCAATGAAGGCCCGTAAGGGTCATGCAGTGTCATTCCCCTCACCTCCAGACATACATAAAAAAGGCTCCACCTGCCCCACATGAGCCTGCTTTAGCTGCTGGGCTGGGGGCCTTTTCTGTGCCTATCTCAGGAACAGGAGTTGTGCCAGTGCCTGGAAACAATAGTAAACATAGTTAGGGGTGGCTTCTAACTTGCCCTCACCTTCTGTCTTACAGCGGCCTTCCTCACGCAGACTGTCTGCTTGGATGACACAACAGTCAAGTTTGAGATCTGGGACACAGCTGGACAGGAGCGGTATCACAGCCTGGCCCCCATGTATTACCGGGGGGCCCAGGCTGCCATCGTGGTCTATGACATCACCAACACAGTAAAGATTTTTCCTTTCTTTTCTTCCTGCTCTTTATCTTCTTGAATTTTTGGGAATTGGGTTATAAAAGCCCCAGTTGTAGGCCTCTCCAATCTGTTTCTGAGTGGGATATAGACAGATTTCCTCTATTGGTTGAATCAGAACAATCTCTAAACATTTCATCAGTCTTTAGGGGTGATGTCTCAGAGGCTTCAGCTGCGCCAGCTTGAGCTTTACTAGTGAGTGAGTGGCACAGGGCAAAATACTGCTTTTGTCCCTCTGACATTCTGACCCTGTTCTCAGGATACATTTGCACGGGCCAAGAACTGGGTGAAGGAACTACAGAGGCAGGCCAGCCCCAACATCGTCATTGCGCTTGCGGGGAACAAGGCGGACCTGGCCAGCAAGAGAGCCGTGGAATTCCAGGTGGGGAGATGAGCAGGGAACTAGTTCCTTGAGACCTCTGCGACTTCACAGGGCCTGTGGGAGGGGCCACTGGGGAGGCAGCAAGCAGCTGCCTGTCCTCCCCTGGCTCATGCATGGGCCTTGAAAGAGCTGCCACCTGCCTCTCCTTTTTCTTTTTCTTCAGCAGTCTGTAGGTGTATGGACCCATGAACTATCTGCCTATTTTTTCATAAACACTGAACGTAGTAAAATGAAAAAATGAAGCAGTACTTTCTTTTCCATGTAATAAGTGTACATTGTAAACATTAAGCAATATGGAGAGTGAAATTTAATCTCTTCTAACCCTAGAAGCACAGCTTCTCTTTCTTGACATTCCTTAGTTTCTTGCATTGCCAGAAATATGCACATGTTTAAGAATTCATTTCTTTACATAGATGGGAGTGTACCCTGTGTACTGTATGATATATTTTTTTATCAGTCCCTAGTTGATGAGTTTCTTGGTTGGTTGTAATGACTAAAGAAACAGTGCCACAGGCTGCATCCACATACTTTTATACTGTTGTCCAAGTGTGCCAGTGTTTTTGTAGGATAGCTTTGTAGTGATTTGGAAGAGCAAGGAGGCAGAGTAGCTCTAGGGAAGCCTGCATACTCTTTCTGGTTCTTGGGAGCTGAAGGGTGGTGTTGTGGGGGGTGCTCTGAGGGGTACGGTGCAGATGTCTCAGGAGGAGCAACAGCAGGGGAGCCTAGGCTTCAAAATCCTTGCATCTGTCCAGTCAGTCTCGGTTGTATATAAGGACTGTGACCGGGGAAGATTTTATCCTGGGCTTCAGCCCCTGCTGGCTGCCAACAACCAATCTCCCTTTCTTCTTACCCCCGTCCAAATCAGGAAGCACAAGCCTATGCAGATGACAACAGTTTGCTGTTCATGGAGACGTCAGCAAAGACTGCAATGAATGTCAATGAAATTTTTATGGCAATAGGTAAGTTGCCCCCTCCTCCTCACCCTGCCACCATCAAAGGCATGCCACTCGTGTCCTGTATTCTGGTGAGTTTGTGTTGTCCCTTCACCAGTTTTCACAATTTTTAATATTCTGTTAAAATTCTCTTTTTGATCTGACTCCCCGGTGTAGGTAGTTTACCTCAGACGTGTCTGAAGACTAGGCCCAAGTCTCAGCTTTTTACTCCTGTATAGCTCCCTGCCCATTTCTGAGCCTGCCATTGTCTCCCCAACCTTTCTTCGGATTTTTAAGCTCCTTTGGTTTGGTGTTATTCTCCCTGGGTTCAAATCTTGGCTGTACCACTTATTAGCTCTGGGATCTTAGACAAGTTAGTTAGCCTGTCTTCATCTCAGCTTCCTGAGACACTCAGAGTGCACCAGGTGCACAGAAGGCCTCCGTGTGTTCGTTACCCCAGATTGGGTGGTGAGAGCTAGATTCTGCTCAGGCATAGTTGGGAAAGAGTATTGGCTTAAGCCCCACAGATGCATTCCTCCCCCCCCCCCCCCCCCTTGTCTCATACAGCTAAGAAGCTTCCCAAGAATGAGCCCCAGAATGCAGCTGGTGCTCCAGGCCGGAACCGAGGTGTGGACCTCCAGGAGAACAACCCAGCCAGCCGGAGCCAGTGCTGCAGCAACTGAGCCTCCTTTGCCTGCCACTGCCCCCACCTCCTCCGCCTGAATGACCCGACTGGAATCCACTCTAACCAATCGCACTTAACGACTCGGGCCACCGCAGGGGGCAGGGAGGGGTCCACCATGATTTCTCCGTATAACTTTGATCCTAGGCTGGAGGGAGTTATTCCACCTGCACCTTTCTGTACAAATACTAATTCAATTTTAAGTCTTAAGTCACTTTTTTAATATATATGATCTTCTGCTCTTCCCACTTCCCCCCTTTCTACTGCTCTCCCACTTGCCCTTTGCTGGTAGTCGTCACATGCTGCTTCTGTCTCCCGGCCTCATCTGTGGGGACAGGAGTCGGAGCAGTTAACCTTCCTTTCCCTCTTGCTAGAGAGCATACTCAGCAAGAGCACCTACATCCTTACCTTGTTGGGAGTGGTCTTGGTCCAGTGGGCAGGCCCTGGGCTGGGGAAGGGACAGGTAGCTCTTCCCTCAGCTGGCTGTCATCAGGCTGCAGCCCCCTTCCTGCTCAACTCTCAGCTGGGAGAGAAACCACAGCATTACCGCAGCATCATTGTGACAGCCACACCCCCATTGCCCATGACCCCTCCACCCTTGGTCGCCCTGACCTCCGGCTCTGAGCCCTGTTCTGACCAAATCACGATGATGAGTATTTGGGGGTGGGTGGGTAAGGGGGGGAGTGGGAGGGAATGGAACCAACTTTTTCTGTATTTTGTATTGTATGTTTTCTTCAACATGTAACCAATCAGTATCTTGTCAATATAGTCAGCCGATCAATGGACCTCACACTTGTCTTCCTTGTCTTTCTGTGGTAGGTTTGTCAGACCCTTTTCCCTAGTTTACCTGAAGTAAGTTTAAAATGAATAACTGAGTCTTGTTAAACAAAAGCTTCTCCACTAATGTGAGGAGCTGCTGGTGGCCATAGTAAGCAGCAGAAAGAGTCCATGGGATATGGATGGGCTCAGTTAAGTTGGGGGTCTTGTGTTTGCTCTTCCCCACCCACTGACTCCTGTTGCTCCCCTCTGCAGCCTACACTGATTTGTAGTTTATAGAAGATTGTTGGGCTGAAACATGAGAAATGACCTCTGTGGGATTTGTTTTGTCTGTACCAGGCATGGAGGGATAGAACCTGTTACCCTGTTTCCTGAAGTGGAAAGAATTCTGTTGACCTCTTGGCACTGATCTTAGGACCAGAGTTGCAGCCCTCTACTAGCCTCTGCACCTCTGTCTTCCATATCACCTCGCTCACCAGGTCCAGCCCCCATTCCTGGTTGCTCCACTGGGCCTAGAGTCAGGTGACAACTGAGCACTTCCAGCTCTCTGCTGCTCCCTGCTGGAGCGGCTGTTGGCAGCGAAAGTCACTCACTGTCCTCCAGTTTCTCCCAGAGCCAAAGATCTGGTTCTTGGTAGACCTTTACCCTTTACTACCTCCCTTTACCTGCTCCAGCCCTCCTCCTACCTTTTTTTTTTTTTTTTTTTTTTTTTTTTTGTACCCTGACTTAAACTTAGGGAGCACTGAGCTACATCCTCAGCCCAATTTATTTAGAGACAGGGTCTCGCTCTGTAGTCCAGGCTTGTCCTATAGTCACTATGTAGTCCACTTGGGCCTCAAATGCAGGGAAGTCCTCCTGCCTCAGCCTCCTTAGTGCTCCTATGCCAGTGTATGTGGTGCTGGTGAGTGAACCCAGAGCCTTGTGCTTGGTCATGATTTCACCAAGTTGCCCAATGGGGGCCTGGAGCTTGTAATCTTCAGTTGACTTTCCTGCTTCACTTCCCAGCCTCAGCCTCTCCTGTAGCTGGGATTACAGGCATGCACCACCACCACCAGCCCCAACCCTCTACCTTGGACTCCATCCCCAGAAAAGACAACAGACACTGAAGTTGTTGCACATCACGGTTGTTGACTACATCAGGCTAGGTGGAATCTTTCTTGGAGCCATGGCTTGGGAGTCTTGAGGAGGGTCCTGTTTGGGTTTTTGGAGGAGGCAGTACCCTGCACTGGCCTTGGACCCACAGCTTGCCAGAAGGGGTCAGGGAGCAGGTCATGGCGGTAGGATCTAGGTCTGGTGGTAGTAGCATTTGCTGGTGCACCTTCTGCTTCATGCGGTAACTGCCCCTGACTGGGTCACAGCACTCTTCTTGCCGATGGCCGGTCACTATCAAGCTTTGGCCGTCCACACGCACCACCAGCTCCTCAGGCGTGAAGCCATGGGCATCCATCTTTATTTGGTAACCTTTGACATGGTCATTGTCTTGCCGGGCTACTGGATCGTTCCCCGGCAGCTGTACCGGCAGCGTGGCCACATGTTTCTTTTCTGTGAGCGCAGCACTGGGACATCGGGATGCCACCCTACTGTCGTTGGAGAGACTGCTACGGACCCGCTGCATCCGAGTGAGCAACCGTAGTCTGAGGGCACGAGGCTACCCCAGGTGCGCAAATGCGCAGGACAGGAGGGTCCTCGTGTGGCCCCGCCCCCACCTCCCGCTGTGCTTAGCTCAGACCTGCAGTTGGGTTCTCTTCCCATCTGCCCACAGCCAGCCCTGCCTTTCCTACCTCCAGGACTGATCTTGTCAGCCACCTTGGTACACCTACCACGACTTTCACCCCAGACTCTGTGCCTTCTTAGCCCTTCACCTGCATCAGAGCGCCCCCCTGTGCTGTAGTGGACCTGGATCATTGATTCTGCGGGATCCAAACGCTGGAGCAATTGCCCACACAGTGCAGTTGAACTGCTGACCTGGAAAAGAGCTGTCTTGCCCTCTAAGCATCAAACCTATAGCAAATATTGTTCCCTGAATGGAGATAGCCGAGGGAGTCTTCCTGACTATGGAATGTCTTGCTTCTCCCTGACCTCCCACAAGTGCATGCTGGTACGTGATGAGGAAGGTGGGCATCTCCCTGGTTATTAATAAATTCACCAGACCCTGGACTGGGCTCTGGGACCACAAATATGAAGACTGACCTGGGGCTCTGGAAGAAGCTTCAGCCCAACTTGGGCTCATCCCCCTCCATAACACTCTTCATGACTATCATAACCACAGCTGTGCTTTAGGTGCTCTGTGTTTTCATAAACTTTTTGCTTAAATATAACGTACCTAAAAATTCAAAATCAATATCAAAACGCCAACATACTCATGTCACCGCCACACAGCCAGAGAACTAAAAGAATTTAATCTTTACTGCAGCCTCAATTCTGTTTCGGGATCCGTGCAGAGCAGGGCTTTTGCAGTGTAAAGGGTGGGGTGGAGGGTCAGAAGCACACTTAAGGCCTGAGTTTCCACCCATGAGTTCCAGAGGGGTAGATGAATCCACAAGTTGTGCCTGTGTTCTTAATGGTCCTGGTTCCCCAAGAGGACAGCAATCGTGACTACTCCTGAACCCCACCAAGAAAGATTAGAACTGAGGAATGGTCACTCTGAGAAGCTCACTTCACCTCACTTGGCTGCCTGGGACGAGACTCGACAGAAAAGTCTGGAAGCCGGTGGCTAAAACAAGTGGAGGGGGGAAACTACAATTCCCATCGTGCGCCGGGAGGGAAACGCCTGCGCACTGTGCGCCGGTAGTCCATGCGGCCGTCGGTCTGGGAGCGCGGCGCCGCTCCGCTGCCGGGGAGGCCATGGCGGAACCTTCACAGGCCCCGACCCCTGCCCCGGCTGCACAGCCCCGGACCCTTCAGTCCCCAACCCCTGCCCCAACTCCGACTACTGCACCCAGTCCGGCTTCAGCTCCGACTCCAGCGCCCACTCCGGCACCAGCTCCTGCTCCAGCTGCAACCCCAGCCGGGAGCACAGGGACTGGGGGGCCCGGGGTAGGAAGTGGAGGAACCGGGAGCGGAGGGGATCCAGCTCGACCTGGCTTGAGCCAGCAGCAACGCGCCAGCCAGAGGAAGGCGCAAGTCCGGGCACTGCCACGTGCCAAGAAGCTTGAGAAGCTAGGGGTCTTCTCAGCTTGCAAGGTGGGGGCGGGGCCTACTGTAAGAGGGGCGGGGCTTGGGGCATCCTTGGGCTCGGGTGGAGATCGGGCCGAAGCTCTGCCACCCGTCTCCTGCGCGGGGGCTACAGCCATTGATTGATCTTTCTGCCTTCAGGCCAATGAAACCTGCAAGTGTAATGGCTGGAAAAACCCCAAGCCCCCCACTGCACCCCGCATGGACCTGCAGCAGCCAGCTGCCAACCTGAGCGAGCTGTGCCGCAGCTGTGAGCACCCCTTGGGTAAGGCAGGCAGCCCCCTCAGATCTGGGGTGGAGGACAGGTGCTGGGGCCTGTTTTAAACAGGGTGACTTAAGTGCCACAAAACCTCTTCTCAGAAAAACATGCTGCCTTAGGAGGGATTGGTTTGCCCAAGGAAGGAGAAAGAAACTCTGCCCAAAGTTGGGAAGAGCCATCCAAGAACTGACATGGGAGGGGATGCAGGGACATCAGTTTGATCTCACGCTTGGTGACACTGGAGGGAGGGGGTGAAGGTGTATCTTAGCTGGCTAGGAAGAAGTACAAGAAGCCCTGTTAATTTGTCTTTTCTTCCCAAACCTACGACCTGTCCATTCTGCAGCTGACCACGTATCCCACCTGGAGAATGTGTCAGAGGATGAGATTAACCGGCTTCTGGGGATGGTGGTAGATGTGGAGAATCTGTTCATGTCTGTTCACAAGGAGGAGGACACAGACACCAAGCAGGTCTATTTCTACCTCTTCAAGGTGAGCTTATAAGAAATGAGGGTGTGTGAATGAAGGAGGGGAGACATTTGTGTGCGGGGGGCTAGGGGGGCTGCAGTTCTGAGCTCTGCTGCTTCTGCCTACTTTTCCCCCTTCCTCTTCCCTCCAGCTCCTGCGGAAATGCATCCTGCAGATGACCCGGCCCGTGGTGGAGGGGTCTCTGGGCAGCCCTCCATTTGAGAAGCCTAACATCGAGCAGGTGGGATGTGGAAGAAGGAATGAGAAGGATTAGGGGCAGCTTGAAGGCACAGGAAGCCTATGTTCTTCTCTGTCCTCAACCTTCAGTAACCTCGGGGTACCCAGAGAAAAGGGAGGGATCATGGTTTCTTTTCACAGAGAACCCCAGAGTGAGAGGGGCTCATGTCGCTACCCACGTGAAGCATCTTTGATCTTTGGGTGAGAAGCCCCTCCTGACTGCCATGTCTTCTTGTGGTTCTCAGGGTGTACTTAACTTTGTGCAGTACAAATTTAGTCACCTGGCTCCACGGGAGCGACAGACAATGTTCGAACTCTCAAAGATGTTCCTGCTCTGCCTTAACTACTGGAAGCTTGAAACACCTGCCCAGTTTCGACAGAGGTCCCAGTCTGAAGATGTGGCTACCTACAAGGTCAATTATACCAGGTAGGCCCAGCCAGGAGCTCAGAGGGGAAGCCCACCTGGACTCAGTGGTTTCTGCCCTCACCTACACCACCCAACCCACGCCTTCAGGTGGCTCTGCTACTGCCACGTACCCCAGAGCTGCGACAGCCTTCCCCGCTATGAGACCACCCATGTTTTTGGACGAAGCCTTCTGCGGTCCATTTTCACCGTCACCCGCCGGCAGCTCCTGGAAAAGTTCCGAGTGGAGAAGGATAAGCTGGTGCCTGAGAAGAGGACCCTCATCCTCACTCACTTCCCCAAGTAAGGCTCAGTCTGGCCTGTTGGGACTTTTCCCCAAGTTTACCTCCTCGCTGTTGTCCCTTTTTTTCCAGGAAGACTTCCTGGATTGGTCTCTCTTCTCCCTCCATGGCCCTTCTGGGATCTGGGCATCTACCTGGCAGACTTGCCCATGGCCCAGAAGCAACTTGCTAGTATTTGCCTTTGCACGTACTAGTCTGGGGATGGCAGGTACATGGCCTGAGCTAACGCTTCCCCCTCCCTCAGCCCTGGTAGACATTACTAATTGTTTCCCATGGGGGCCGAGACACAGCCTCAGAATCCTTTCTACCATGGCACCTTCAGAGGAAACCAGAGTTAACACTTGAGGTGAAACCAGTTCCCACCTCTACCCTAGGCCTTTCTGTACCACTTACCTTTGCTGTGCCATACTCTCTTCCCGTTTGAGCCTGCTTCAAAGAGCCTTTGTTAACTAATCTCAGCTTCTAGTACTACTGCTACCAAATGGAAACAAGAGGTGGCAAGATGGGGTAGATTCTCAGGGGAGTGAGGGGACTCAGGTGACTTGGTGGCCTCCCTGGCCACAAAGCACAGGATGGCATCGGCTTAGGCCCTGTCTCCCCGTGCTGCACATTATGACAAAGTTGGGTCTCTCGTCTCTGCCCTCTTTTCTTACCTTCAGTTAGAGAAGACATGGAACTGGGCCTCTCCTTCAGACTAGGGCTTCTCAGAGGGCAGAGGCTGTCTCCTGTCTGAGGCTCCCAGCCCCCTGAGAACAAGGTCTGTATAGCCAGCCCAGTCCCTATGGGACTTCTCTCAGACTGTGCCGGGGCTGAGTTATGGGACAGTCTGTACTTCCCAACAGATTCCTCTCCATGCTCGAAGAGGAGATCTACGGAGCCAACTCTCCCATCTGGGAGTCAGGCTTTACCATGCCACCCTCAGAGGGGACACAGCTGGTTCCCCGGCCAGGTAAGTGGCACAGTAAGCTTTGCAGGGTCTCTGCTTTTCCTTCCTGGCTGAGCGAAGCCCTTAAGAGTAGAAGAGAGGCTGGGAATGCTGACTGACAGTAGGAAAAGGCTGGGGGCTTAGCTGATACAGGGCCTGGATCCTTTTGAAGGTCCTACCAAAACCTATTCTCTGTCCCTGATTTTTTTTTTTCTCCCTATCAGCTACCGTCAATGCAGCGGTTGTTCCTAGCACCCCAATCTTCAGCCCCACCATGGGTGGGGGCAGTAACAGCTCCCTGAGTCTGGATTCCGCAGGGGCTGAGCCCATGCCAGGTGGGAACTTGACTCCTGACCCTCACTCCCTCCTCTCTCAACCTCTTGCTGTCTGTGGGTGACCTTGCCAACCTCTCCAGCAGGTGAGAAGAGGAAGCTCCCAGAGAACTTGACCCTGGAGGATGCCAAGCGGCTCCGTGTAATGGGCGACATCCCCATGGAGCTAGTCAATGAAGTCATGCTAACTATCACCGACCCTGCCGCCATGCTGGGACCCGAGGTGGGAAGTCCAGCCTGCTGGTCAGTGGGGGAAAAGGTCCCTCACCTGAGGTCCTTGCTCACTGCCCTTCCTCTACCCAGACGAGCCTGCTGTCGGCCAATGCAGCCCGGGATGAGACAGCCCGGCTGGAGGAGCGCCGCGGCATCATTGAGTTCCATGTCATCGGCAACTCACTCACACCCAAGGCCAACCGGCGAGTGCTGCTCTGGCTTGTGGGGCTGCAGAATGTCTTCTCCCACCAGCTGCCACGCATGCCCAAGGAGTACATTGCCCGCCTTGTCTTTGACCCGTGAGTCCCATGGGGCCCCTTTTCCAGGGCACCACACAGGGGAACCTCTTCTTGACTTCCCCGTCCCTCACACTGTGGGGCGGGGTCGGGCACCAGGGTGGGAGGGATGCCTTACTCCCAATGCCGAGGCACAGTCTTGGAGAAGTTGTGCCCGTCAGTTCTCATCCCTGCCTATAACCCAGTCCTCAGGGTCGTGGGGCCCTGGAATGTGATATGCCTCCTCTCTCTTAGGAAACACAAGACTCTGGCCTTGATCAAGGATGGGCGGGTCATCGGTGGGATATGCTTCCGCATGTTTCCCACCCAGGGCTTCACGGAGATTGTCTTCTGTGCCGTCACCTCAAATGAGCAGGTCAAGGTGAGCACAGTGACCCTGCCACCTGCCTAAGAAGTGGGTTCAGGCCAGAGTAGAGGATGTTCGTGCTGCAGCAGCCCCGTCCACCTCCTTTGGGTGGCCATACAGTTCCTCACATGCCCACAAGGTGGAGCTGTACTTCAGGAACTGTATAGTAAGGAGTCACCTGCTGGGAACCAGCAACAATTCTTTTTCCTGGGCTGGAGATCCTGCCCAGGTCTTGTGTGTACTCAGTAAGCGTTCTACTGCAGACCTGTGCTACAGCCAGCAATGTTTTTAAGTGAACTGTGTTTTTATCATAAGAATTTTTACTACTTTGGGGGATTAATGATTATTGTAGTACACTACAGTGACAGTCCTGGCTTCTGCTTTTTGATTGTACAACAGTCCCACTGGTAGGGTCTCTCATTGTCCCAATTATCCATATCTGCGTGGTCCCGACACATAGGAACATAGTGTTCCTTTGGGGTTCAGAAGCGCCCTTGGAACCACTCTCCCTACTTCCTGCCCTGGGTGGCTAGCTCTCCCCATTCCTTTCCCACGCTGCCCCACCCACCTCCAGCCAGCCCCAGCCAGGCCTGCCCTCTGCTCCCCTCCTGTAGGGCTATGGCACTCACCTGATGAATCACCTGAAGGAATACCACATCAAACACAGCATCCTCTACTTCCTGACCTATGCCGATGAGTATGCTATTGGCTACTTCAAAAAGCAGGTGAGCCCAAGCCTCTCCACACATAACTGCTGTCTGAGGCCGCCAGGGGTCAGCCTGTCCAACCCACTGCTGTGGAAGGAGCTGGCATCTCTGTGTCCTGCTCCCATGACATCTGCAAGGAAGTCCTTCCTACCCACCTCCCTCCCTCTCTCTTACTGCCACTCCGTGAAAATCAGTGTCAGTGGGACAGGCCAGCCAATAGGGAGGCCTAGGGGTGAGATGTAGGAGGCAACTAACCTGGAAATTTCCCAGGGATAGATTGAGTCCTCAGAGTGCCACAGGGATGCACTGCTCCTGGGCATGTCTGAGGGAGGGGCTGTGAAGGCTGGGGGGTACCAGGCAGATGTGGTGCCGCATGTCTGTGATCCGTAGCAGTGAGGGAGGCTAATGCAGGAAGATCACAAGTTTGAGTCCCACCTGGGCAATTCAGCAAGACATTGTCTCGAAATAACCAAATAAAAGGGCTGGAGAAATAGCACAGTGATTAAGAGTGCTTGCCTAGCTAGCACAAGGCCCTAAATTCAATCCCTCAGTACCGTATAAGCCGAGCATGACAGTGCACGCCTGTAATCCCAGCACTCAGGAGGCTGAGGCAGAAAGATTGCTGTGAGTTTGAAGCCAGCCTGCCTATTAGTGAGTTCAGGACCAGCCTAGACTACAGAGTGAAACCGTGTCTCAAAATAATAATAATAAAGGGTCGGGGATATAGCTTAGTGCAAAGGCCCTGGTTCCCCCCCCCCCCACACACACACACACGCATGTGTGTGAAAGAGACAGAAAAGAGAGTAATAAGTTGGGAAGTATTTGTGGAAGGATTGGATCTTAACTATTCACCCCTTAGGGCTTCTCCAAGGACATCAAGGTGCCCAAGAGCCGCTACCTGGGCTACATCAAGGACTATGAGGGAGCAACCTTGATGGAGTGTGAGCTGAACCCCCGGATCCCCTACACAGAGCTGTCCCACATCATCAAGAAGCAGAAAGAGGTTGTGTGCATGTTTTAGTCCCTTTCTCGTTGCTGGGACACACCAGCTGCCACCCTCAACTTAAGGAAGGAAAGATTTATTGTACCTCGCCATGATGATCTTCGTCGGTACATGACGAGCTGGAAGTGGCTGAAGGGTGGAGCTGAGAACAGCTGCTAATCCCATACTGACCAGGAAGCAGGAGGAGGAATGTCACCTTCCAGGCCACACCCTCAGCATCCAGCCCTTCAAATAGTCCCACCTTTTAACAGCACAGAGAATCAGTGGATTAATCCACTTGATCCAATTAACCCCCACAATCTAATCACCTTCCAAATGAATGAGGCGTCTGGGGGGACGTTCTTAATACAAGCCACAGCAGTGCATGTGGATCCATAGGGTTTTTCATGAATTGGGAAGCACGTGGGTGTAGACATGTACCACAGGTACATGCATGTGTAGGTATGAAGTAGAGACCAGGTATTACCATCTAGCCTGCCTCTTAGGGAAGTTAAGGGGGCAGTACTGGATTCAGAGGTAATGTGGCCTGTCTTTTGTCAACAGGAACTCTGAGCATAGCCTGGGGAGGGCCTGTGGTTGGGGCTGAAGTTGGCCACTCAATCTGTTTCTTCCTCAGATCATCAAGAAGTTGATCGAGCGTAAACAGGCCCAGATCCGCAAGGTCTACCCTGGGCTCAGCTGCTTCAAGGAGGGTGTGAGGCAGATCCCTGTGGAGAGTGTCCCCGGCATTCGTGAGCAGGGGTCTTGGCAGAGGGGCAGGGGCATGCTGCTGGGTTGTGGACAGGCCTACTTAAGGATAACTCTCACCCTCCTCTTTGCAGGAGAGACAGGCTGGAAGCCATTGGGGAAGGAAAAGGGGTGAGTATTCTTTTGCAGGAGTGGGTGTTGGCAGGGGTCCAGAGGGACCCAGAGTCTCAGGCTTGATGTCCCTCATTCCAGAAAGGAGCTAAAGGACCCGGACCAGCTGTACACAACCCTCAAAAACCTGCTGGCCCAGATCAAGGTGAGCAGGGCAGGTTTCCTTCTGGAGGTCCCTGCGCCACTGGCTGTAACTATGAGCCAGTCTAGGGTGGATAGCAGTTACAGGTTGGGCAGAGCGCATGGTAGGCTTCATCCCCAGCTCATCTTTGCTCTCTAGTCACACCCCAGTGCCTGGCCTTTCATGGAACCTGTGAAGAAGTCAGAGGCCCCTGACTACTACGAGGTCATCCGCTTCCCCATTGGTGAGAACCTGCTATCCCTTTTCTTCCTTCTACTCTGTCCCCAGATGTGCTCCTACTTTTATTGAGCCATTAACTCCCTGAGACCTGCCCAGGCAGACAGTCCAGCTCTGCTGTCCTCAGTGTGTGTGTGTGTGTGTGTGTGTGTGTGTGTGTGTGTGTGTGTGTGTGTTTAAACCCAGAGCCTTTGCACACACCCGCGCCCCTCAGCCTGTTAAGTCACCGAATTGCCCAGGCGGGGCTCAAATTTGCAACCCTGCTACCTCAGCCTCCCAGAGAGCTGTGATTCCAGGCCTGTGTTATCAGGCCCATCTTCTCACCTTCATAAAAGTTATGCCCCGTCTCTTTTGCCGCCCAGATCTGAAGACCATGACAGAGCGGCTGCGCAGCCGGTACTATGTAACCCGAAAGCTCTTTGTGGCTGACCTGCAGAGAGTCATCGCCAACTGTCGGGAGTACAACCCCCCAGACAGCGAGTACTGCCGCTGTGCCAGTGCACTGGAGAAGTTCTTCTACTTCAAGCTCAAGGAGGGAGGGCTCATTGACAAGTAGTCCACGGCTGCCTGCAGCCCTCACCTGCTGTGGCTTTACTTTGGAGTCTCACCTGACGCCTCCAGGCAGGGTCCTTTTAGCCCCAATTCTGCAGACCTTTCTGGTCTTCAGGAAGCCCAAGCCTGCGGCTCCAGCCCAGCCTTCGTTGTGTACCCTTTGGGAAGAGGGTGCTGGGGTCTGGGGCCCAGCCCCTGTAGAGTAGCTGGTGGCTGAGGATGAACTCTGCCCAGCCCTGGTGGCCTCCAGACCTGATCCCTTCAGAGCTGTGGAGGTTTGGAGTTCTAGGCCTGGCCTGGGTGGCTTTCTCCCTGAGGGCCAGGGCTCATTGTAACTTCAGTGAGTGGGCATCAGGAGGTGAAGTTCAGTCTGGACTGGAGGGGCCATGGCTTGCCCAGCACTGTTCTGTTGATCTGTCCCCCAGGGGTGGGGGCATGGGGACCACTTATTCCCTGGCATTAATCCCTTAGAGGGAACAATAAAGCTGTTTTGTTTTTTTTTTCCCCTGTGTGATTGTTTCCTTGATGCAATTCCAAATTTAGTAGGCCAGCCTTAACCCCTTCCATACCCTCTCACAAGCTAGGACTCCTTCTCTAACCAGCCTAATGCCTAGTCCTGCCTTCTCAGGTGGTAGCACTCATCTGGCCCCAGTTAGTTCCCTTTCTCCCACTCTAGGCTATTCCTGCCTCCAATTACCGGGGCAGGTAAAGGTCAGAACATTCACCCTCTTTATATGGTTATAAACATGGTTTTGCCACAAAAGGCATGAATCAAAGCCAGGCCTTCTGGTACAGGCCTGTAATCCCAAATCTGGAGGATGAGGCAAGATAATTTCAAGGCGTACAAGCTGGGTAGAGACTCATTGAAACTATCAAAATCAACAAATAGCTGGAAATGTAGCTCAGTGTGAAGGCCCTGGGCTCAGTTCCCTGTACCACCACTACCATTACAAAAAAAAACAAAAACAAAAACACCCCAGAGTGTCAAGGATCCAGGAGTAATGAAGGTTTTCCTGTCGGTATTACATTTCTACCCCACCTGCGAGGCACCCACGGGTTTTGGCAGTACTGGGGGTGTGAGCATGTATTGCAGCTACAGCAGGGCCCGAGGGCCTCACAGACTTGCTGGCAGGAAGCGGATTGGCTCCAGCTGGTTGGTCTGGCTCCTCCCCTTAGTTTCAGTTTCCTTTTCTTCATCTCAGGGAGCAAAAAGGGTTTCCCAGGGACGGCGCAGGCTGGCTGGGAGTCGGGTCTAGCCTGTCATTCCTGCCTCTCCTTTTGTCCAGAGCAGGTTCCTGGTGGGTCCTGTGGGTGCTCTGTCCAACCTTCCTCATGTGAGCTAAAGTCCTGGGCAATAGGAAATCCCTGCGCTGGACTGGGCTGGCCAGGGAGCAGAGAGGAGGGTCAGTTGCCAGGGGATCTGAACCCTCTCATTCCAGAATGGAGCTGCGACCATACCAGTGGGAGGTGATCATGCCTGCCTTGGAGGGCAAGAATGTCATTATATGGCTGCCCACAGGCACGGGGAAGACCCGGGCAGCTGCTTATGTGGCCAAGAGGCATCTAGAGACTGTGGATGGAGCCAAGGTGGTGGTCCTGGTCAACAGGGTGAGTGGCCTGCCCTCTCACAACAGGGTCTCCTTCCTCAGACGTTTCTTGGTCTCCTCCAGAACTCTTTGGAGCTGCTGTGGCCCCTAAACTTCCTCACCTTTTCACCATGTCCTGAGGGTCACCTTTCCACCACCCCATGTCCTCAGACCTCAACCCAGGTCCTTCCTTGCCACCCCCAGGTGCACCTGGTGACCCAGCATGGGGAGGAGTTCAGCCGCATGCTGGATGGACGTTGGAGCATGACCACCTTGAGTGGGGTTATGGGGTCAAGGGCTGGCTTCGGCCATGTCGCCCGACACCACGACCTGCTCATCTGCACAGCTGAACTGCTACAGATGGCTCTGACCAGCACAGAGGAGGAGGAGCATGTGGAGCTCACAGGTGAGAGTTGTGGGCAGGGGCAAACGTATACACCTAGGTGTTCTGTAGTGAAGGCATGGGGAGTTCTGCAGGGAATGAGGGGTTCCCATTCACCAAACCCTACATACAGAGATCTGGCTGCAGAGCAGGATCTTAGGTGAGTCCTTCTCCCCAGGTGAGTTTCCATTGACTAATCTCAGAATTGGGATCACTTGTCCCTGCTTGGTTCCGTCTCTGGGATCCAGCTGCAAGTTGTGAAAGGAAAATGGAGCGCTCAGATGAGTTCGTGGACTTCGTGAAACTAAGCTAATGGGAGGGAGGGCTATGCAAATCAGGTTGCAACTTTCCTCCATGTGCCCCCAGCCTTCTCCCTGATTGTGGTGGACGAATGTCATCACACACACAAGGACACTGTCTACAACGTCATCCTGAGCCGGTACCTAGAGCATAAGCTTCAGAAGGTGCGGCCCCTGCCCCAGGTGCTGGGTCTCACAGCCTCCCCAGGCACTGGAGGAGCCTCCAAACTCGATGGGGCCATTGACCATATCTTGCAGGTCAGTTGGGCCCCTGTGGCACTCCCACTATCAGACTCACTAGGGACCTCCCCGCGAGCCCTGCCCCCAGCCTCTCCATGCTTTCCCTGGCAGGGTCCAGGCCCCTTCCTCATCAAGGTCCAAAGTGCAGCCTCCAGCAGCAGCTGGAGCTTCTGACTCCTCACTCACTGAACGGCTTTAATCTCTTCACTTTTCCCCGATCACCCCTCTTGCTGTTATACCATCCAGTTCTAGGCTCCTCGGAGTTCACGGCTACTGTCTGTCACAGCGTCGGTCCGCTGTTCTTTGTTGTGTGTCAACCGCCTCTCCGGGAGTTCCTCTGTGTCCCCAGTGCCTAGAGTATTAGCAGCGCAGGAATGGCAAGCAATACTTAATTGTTGAAGAAAGAATCCCTACCCTGAGTGGTCCTTCTCAGGCTCTCCTGTCCTCAGATCAGAACCATCCTGTCTCACAATTCTGCGCATTGCCCCCAGAGTCCCCTCTTCTTTCTGGTGAAAGCCATCTCTGCTGTCCCCCCGCCCCCAGCTTTGTGCCAACTTGGACACATGGCGCATCATGTCACCTGAGAACTACCGCCCCCAGCTGGAGGAGCACAGTCCAAAGCCCTGCAAACAGTATGACCTCTGCCAGAGACGTGTCCAGGTGCTTGGGGGGAGGAATACTGGGTGAGTGGCGGTCTGGTGCAAAGTTAGGGAATGTGGGTACTGACTCCACCCTCACTATCTCTGTGACATCAGGTCTCTAACCTTGTCTGGGCCCCTCCATTTCTCCCGTTTGTGTGTTGGGGCAGTTACAGCCCAGGCTCCCAGCCTGCTGTCTGGGTTGACTAAGAGCATGGTGGACTTGCGTCCCCGTCCTTGGCATGCTGTGAGGTGCTCTGCAAACCCCGAATCTGGCACACTTCGTGCTGAGGCTGCACCAAGTTCTGTCCTTCGGTAGTGACACTGGCTGATGGCCATTATGACAGAGGGCAAGGAGGGCACATAATGGATGAGACCACCTAAGCTGGGTACTGGAATCCCATCCCTGCCTCCACCCAGGACTCCTTTACGTCCTAGCTGGCCCACCTCTGGGACAAAACAGACTGGGCTCCAAGCCCTCCTGGGGTACCCGAGCCTCCTATGTGTATGAAGACCCACTCACATTCTCACTGTTCTTGTTCAGGACCCATTTGGGGACTTGATAAAGAAGCTCATGGATCAAATCCATGACCACCTGGAGATGCCAAAGTTGAACCGGAACTTTGGAACACCCATGTATGAGCAGCAAGTGGTGGAGCTAAGTCAGACGGGTGAGAAGGGCTGCCGGGCGGAGGACAGACAGGGGCGGGGCCTGTGTGGGAGGAGCCTTTAAGGGCGGGGCTCAACCAATCAGGAGTGGGGTCTAGATGGGTGGAGGGCCTGCAGGGCAGAGACTGGGGGCTCCGCTCTGACCCTGTGGCCCTTGGCTGCAGCGGCAGAGAAGGGGTGCCAGGAGCAGCGAGTGTATGCGCTTCACTTGCGGCGCTACAACGATGCGCTGCTCATCCATGATACTGTTCGTGCTGTGGACGCCCTGGCCGCGCTGCAGGATTTCTATGACAGGGAGCGTGTCAGTAAAACCCAGATCCTGCATGCCGAGCGCTGGCTGCTGGCCCTGTTTGATGGTGAGACACAGAGGGGTGGAAACTGGATGAGGGGTCAGGGGCCAGCCAGGGCACAGGTGTCAGCAGGGTCTGAGAAAGTGCCAGTGGGAAAATACTTATTTTTCTAACTAAAATTCAAAGTCATATGATATGTTTATTTCCTCTTTTGTGAAGGTTTGCATTGTTGTAAAAATGAATTCGTGTTAATTATAGTTATTCTTAAAACCATTTAGTTGGTAGTCCTCAAAAATCTGGATGTACAGCTTCTTTAGAAAAGCGTGGCCGAAAGTCCAAAAGTCAGAGGGTGAAATTTAAGTCTGGAAGCCTCCATACTAGCTGGGGCCAAGAGCCCCAAGGTCAAGTCAGTCTGGGTAGCAGAGGTCAGCATTCCCTGGTGGGTGGGCAGGTGGGCTCAGGAAGGATGCTGCTCTGAGGTTTTTGAGTAAAGGAATCTATAATGAACCCTCCCCCCTAAGGCTGGCCTTGAGAGGGGGCACATCAGGGGTGTCCTTATGTGTGCTGTTGGGGGCAGGCTCAGAGTGAGCAGGAGCAAGTACCCTTCTGTGTGCCCCACCCTGGCATCCCTGCCTCCAGTGCCCTCAGCAATTCTAGATCTGGGCCCTGGGCCTCTTTCTGGCTCCGGACAGCCCACAGGAATGAACTAACCCGTTTGGCGGCTCATGGCCCTGAGAATCCAAAACTGAAGATGTTGGAGCAGATCCTGCTGGAGAAGTTTGGGAGCCCCAGCAACCCCAGGGGCATCGTCTTCACCCGAACCCGCCAGAGTGCTCGCTCGCTTTTGCTCTGGCTCCAGCAGCAGTCCGATCTGCAGAAAGCGAACATCAGGGCCCAAGTGCTCATTGGGGCCGGGAACAACAGCAACCAGAGCACTCACATGACCCAGGTGTGGGCCTTGGGAATTAATGCTGGGCCTGGGACACAGAGGCAGGGGCTTAGAGGCATGTGTGGAAAGAGCTAAGTGATGTAACTCCTCAAGGCAAAGGAGCTGGTAGGTATCTAGGGTCCCTTGTGAGAGAAGAATGGAATTTAGGAGCTCCCAGATTAGAAGGGCAGAGACCTTGAGGAGTGACTAGGGGGCCTAGAGATCGGATGGCCACCTGGGAAGATAGGCAGGGCCCTGGTGATAGTTGGGGTCTAGCCTTTATGGTAGAACTCTAGGTCCCTAGGGAGATACGATGAAAGGGCTGTGCTAGAGAAGTGGCTGCTTTGGCAGGGAGATGGGCCCAAACCTACTTCCTTCTCTCTCCTCCCTATACTCTTCAACAGAGAGACCAGCAAGATGTGATTCGGCAGTTCCGGGTTGGTGCCATGAACCTTCTGGTGGCCACAAGTGTGGCAGAAGAGGGGCTGGACATCGCCCAGTGCAATGTGGTGGTGCGCTATGGGCTCCTCACCAATGAGATCTCCATGGTTCAGGTGCTCAAACGCCTCCCCCTCGATCGCCTATGAAAGATCCTGTGTGGGCCCAGCCCCACTTAGACCCGGCGCTTGACTGCTTGTCTTCCTCCCTAGGCAAGGGGCCGCGCTCGGGCTGATCAGAGTGTGTACTCATTTGTGGCAACAGAGGGCAGTCGGGAGCTGCGGCGGGAGCTAACCAATGAGGCCCTGGAGGCCCTGATGGAGCAGGCAGTGGCTGCCATACAGAAGATGGACCAGGCTGAGTACCAGGCCAAGGTCAGCAGGTGGCCCCCGCAGCCTGCAGGGAGGGACATAGCCAAGGGAGGCCTGCCTCGGATCTCTGTCTACACTCACACACACTTCCTCTATGTCCCTTTCCTCCTGAGGTTACCTTGGCTCACCTGGGAAAAGTCTCGACCATTGAGAAAAGGATAGAGGCTCGGGTGGGGGATGCCTGGGAAGGCAGTGGTTAGACTCCAAACGGCCTCGAGAATGAGCCTTTTGCAAGGCCTTTCATGTATTCTAGACATGTACAGTGTATATCTGTGAGAGCCCTTGGGGGAGAGGTGAGAGGGGAAATGAAGGCACAATTGTAGGATAAGCCCAGAGCCAGGATTCCTCTCGATTCCCTGAGGCTAGGTTACCATTGCCCAGGGTGGTCCTTTTGAAGAGGGCATAGCTCAGCAGTTGAAGCGTTTGCCTAGAAAGTCCAAGGCCCTGGGTTTGATTCCCCAGCACCACATAAGCCAGGCATGGTAGCACACACCTATAATCCAGCACTCAGGAGGCCGAGGCAGGAGAATTGCTGTGAGTTTGAGGCCAGTCTGGAGTACAGAGTAAGACCTTGTCTCCAAAAATTTTTTTTGTTTTGTTTTAATTTAAAAAGTTACTTCTGGGTACAAATGATCTGTGCCCTCGGGAGCACTCCTAGGAGCAGATCTCTTAGGTCCCCACCATGCCCGGTGTCCTTCTCACCTTAGATCCGGGACCTACAACACGAAGCCCTGATCAAGCGGGCAGTCCGGGCAGAGCAGCGGGAGAGCAGGCGGCAGCAGTTCCCAGCGGAGCACGTTCGGCTCCTCTGCATCAATTGCATGGTGGCTGTGGGCTACGGAAGTGACCTGCGAAAAGTGGAGGGCACCCACCACGTCAACGTGAACCCCAACTTCTCGTGAGACCTACAGAAGGGGCTGAAGGGATGAGAAAGAGGGAGGGCTGGGGGACTGTGGCTCTCTTCTATCCCGACAGTGCTCTGAGAGTGTGGGAGGTTAGGGAGGATTTTAACAAGTGCTGGTTTTGCATTTTCACCCTAGTCTGGTGAAATAAGTTTTCTCCCTACCCTTATTTTCCAAGTGAGAAAACAGATGCTCAGGAGGTTAAGTGACTTTCCCATGATCCCTGTATGAACGAGTGAGCAGAACTGGAGCTCAGGATCTCAGGTGCTCAGGGGCTGCAAACTAGGCCCTGGGTGCTATCTGCTCTGAGAGAATTGAGAGAGGCTGGCTGCCGCACATGGTGACACGCACTGACAGTCCCAGCTGTGTGGGAGGCTAAGGCAGGAGGATGGTTTAAGCCGAGGAGTTCAGGACCAACCTGAGCAACATAGTAAAGTTTGTCTCAAAAAAAAAAAAAAAAAAGAGGGGGAGGAGAGGGCTTGGTGCTTGGTCCTCTGTCTCCTAGAGAGTAAACTTGCCCAAGCCTCCTCCCATCGAGTAGGTAACCATTCACCAGACACCTGCTGTGCGTTAGGCCACTCTGTGAGGGCTCTGCACTCAGTTCCCCCCCCCCCCCACTTGAAGAAGCAGTGTTTCAGTAGGGTCTCAAAGGATGTGTTAGAAGAAGATATAAGTAAGGGTGATGAGACCCAGTGGGATCTGGGTGATTCCAGCTGGGCCCGAGTGCTAGTCTTTTCTCTTTTCTTCCTTGAGATAGTGGCTTGGGTTATATAGGCTGAGATGGTCCTGAACTTCTGTAGCCCAGGCTGGCTGACGTTTCATAGCAATCCTGCTGCCTCAGCCTACTGAATGCTGGGATTACAGGTGTGCGCTACCATGCCCATTTATGTGGTGCTGGGGAATTGAACTTGGGGCCTTTTGTTTGCTAGGCAAGCACTTTATTTAACCACTGAGCTATTCTTCTAGCCTCTTCTTTTTAATTTTTGTATTGAGCCAGGGTCTCATTATGTTGCAAAGTTGCCTCAGCCTCCCAGAGTAGAAGGATTGCAGATGTATGTTGCCACACTGAACTTAGATTTTTAGAGCATTTGAATAGTTGGCGGGAAAAATGGCGTAGGGTTGGGAATAAGGATAGAGGCAAGTGGTCCGTTTGAAGACTCAATAATCATCCTTTTGGGAGATTCTAAGGCCTGGACATGGGCAGAGGGAAGCAGAATTTACTGGAGATGGGAATTTCTTGGCTCTGGGAAGTCTGTGCCTCTTGATCGATAAGGAGGATCAGTGAGAGCCTAGGGCTGGGGTAGAAGGTCAGCCAGATGCAGGCATGAAATCTGGAACACGGGGGTCCATGAAGGCTGTGGTCACCCCCATGCCCCTCTAGGATCTACTACACTGTCTCCCGGGACCCTGTGGCCATTCACAGAGCCTTCAAGGACTGGAAGCCTGGGGGTACCATTAGCTGCAGGAACTGTGGGGAGGTAAGTGCTTGGGCCAAGTTCAGGCCACAGAGCCCTCACCTCTAATCTCCAGAGGTACAGGAGGCCCAGTGCCTGCCTGCAGGAAGCTCTCACTCAGAATGGGGAGCTAACCCTGTCCAGGAGCCCCCAGTTTTGGGAGAACAGGCTAGACTCTAAGCCCAGAGTGTGACAAAGGCACTCTTAGTCTCAGGTGGAAGACACAAGGATTGTATTCACAAAATTCCAACTTGAGGAAAGAGGCTCAGTGGGAGGGCAGAAACTTGGAGGCTCCCTCTCTTTCCTGTCCCTAGGGCTGGGGACTGCAGATCATCTACAAGTCAGCGACCCTGCCGGTGCTCAAAGTCCGCAGCATGCTCCTGGAGACTCCTCAAGGGCGAATCCAGACCAAACAGTGGTCCAAAGTGCCTTTCCCTGTGGCTGACTTCAACTTCGTGCAGCACTGTGCCCAGAACCTGCAGGACCTCTCCCTGAACTGACCACTTTGCTGCTGCAGTGCCCAGCTCAGGCTGCAGGGGGCAGGAGAGCCCACAGTCACCATCATCTTTCACCAGGCAGAGCTTGAGTCTGGTTCAGAACTCGCTGTCCTTCGTAAGTCACCAGCCACAGGGAAACCCAAACGACCCGGGCTGGCTCCAGATCCCCAATGAGGAAGTGACTCGAAGGGTCACAGCTCAGTTCCAGGTGTCATACATGCGCACATGCACTTATTTTTTGTATGCACTGGCTGGAGCTGGAGACGCAGGCAGGAGACCTGCTATACTGTGTTAGGGATCACAACAGCCTTTCCTTGTCAAAACTACTTCAGTTTTTTTGAGGCTCCTCATAAATTAAAAATTAAAAAAGGGGAAAGTGAGGTTGAAAATGTGTGGTATATTAAAACCCACTTTGTTGGGGCAGAAAGTTGTATTTATAGTATACAGTTTGGCACGCTTTAACATGTTTGCTCCTCTGCGGTCGAGTTATTGAGCATAGCCATCACCCTTAAAGGTGCCCTTATGAGGAGAAAAGGAAAAAAGCAAAAGTGTCTTCATTCTTCCCTGTGATCCTCCAACCCCTTCCCACTCACTGATCTGTTTCCTAGTAAGTTTTAATGGTGAAAATGCTCCTCTTGGGCTGGATGAATAGCTCAGCGGTTAAAGCACTTGCCTAACAAGCACAAAGCCCTAGGGTCAATTCCCCAGCACCAGGTATACTGAGCATGGTGGTGCACACATGTCATCTCAGCATTTGTGAGGCTAAGGCAGGAGGATTGTCGTGAATTCTAGGCCAGTGTGGGCTACATAATGAGTTCAGGAGCAACCTGGATTACAGAGTGGGACCCTATCTCAAAAGTTCTTTAGTGAGTATCATATAGCGTTATTCAGAAAGAGCCCCCAGAGTGTAAATTTGAGGGGTCCCTTTGTAGCTCAGTGATGGAGCTCTTACCTAGCATGTATGAGCCACTGGGTTAGATCCCCAGCTCTGAACAACAGTTTACATTTGCAGCCCATCAGGAATGTAAGACCTTCCTGTCCCCTCTGCCCATCAATAGGCTCCTGACCCAGGGTCTCCCCACCCTCCACCATTCAGGACATCTCCCCTGGGCTGAGAAAAGGCAGAGATCCAGGATTTGAGGAGTGGGCTCAGGGGTACAGAGAATTACAAAGGCCTAAATTATTTTGTTCTCATTTTAATAAGAAAAAGGCAAGATCTAGGTTGATTCTTCAGGGAAAGGGCTATTTCTGTAGTAAGAGGCTCACCAGGCAGAAGTCACCTTCAAGAGGGAGGAAGGGGGCTAGGACGGAGATGTGACCGACAGTGGGGTAACCCTTCTTCCGCCAGCAAGCCGCCTTCTATCCGGCTTCACTCAGTCCTGCCTCAGGGTAGGAGGGAAACAACACACTCTCCCGGCATTTTCTTTTTTTCTGAGGAGGGCTGAGATCCCTACCCCCGCCCCAAGAGAGACCCTGCCTCTCTTTCCTAGGGCCCCTCTTCTATTCCAACTGTCCTTAGCCCTGGCTTCAGGAGTCCCTCTTCCCTCCTGCCCGTCCTGCCCATCTGCTCCCTACTGTGCTTTGAGTGATTATCATTCCTTCACCTCCCCCCCCCCCCCAGCAACGTGCCTTTGACAGGTCAATAAAATTAGCGACTGGGGCCGAGGGAGGCGGCAGGGGCGCTGGGGTGCTAAGCTCAGTGGCCTTGAATGTGGTTGGACTCACGAAATCCGGACGCCTGTCATTCCAGGGCTAAACAGGAACAGCTGAGGGACCTGAGCTGGCGTTGGGAAGGGGAGGGTGCAGCCGGGAGAGAAAGATGATGGATCGAGGATAGAAGTGACCGGGGCACTTCACGACCCCAGTGGCCCGAACCCCTGTACGACTGGCGCTTGGATGGGGATGCTGCCTTCAGAGGCGGGGGTGTCCCGTCGCCCACCCCCGTTGCCTGGGAGAGCTTCCAGGTGCTCCGATGGGGGAACTCGGGGCTAGGAGAGGTTTCTGCTCTTCTCGCTTCTTATGAGGGGTCTTCACCTGGAGTCGCTGGCTCCAGGACGTCAGACAAGGCCGCCGGAGGCTTTCCTGGGGTCCTCAGGAGGTACCCTAGCTCGCTCCGCAGCCCTCTAAGGAAGCAGAGCCCCAGTCCCACTCCGAAGCCCCGAAGCTCCGCCCTCTCTCTGCACCTGAGCCGACCTGCAAGGGGCGGGGCGGCTCTGGCCCCGCCCCCTCCGGTCCCCGCCCACCGCCCGTCCCCGCCCCCAGCCAGCCGCCTGCCCGCGCGCTGGAGTGAGGCGAGAGCAGGTGGCCGCGGGAGCTCCGTCTCTGCCCCTCAGGTAAGGCAGCGACACGGGCTGGTCCACGCCGGGGACCTTGAGGGCAGCGCGGGAGGAAAGGCAGCTCGCTCTTTTAGTTCTGGTCACACACTTGGGGGCCTCCGAGGGACTGTGAGGACGTCGCTGTCGGGGCTCAGTGCACGGACACCCGGCATCTATTGGGGGCCACTAAACTCTGAGGAAGTCGGAGGTCCCAGCTGGGCTTCCCTGATGCGGCGGAGGGCCCGAGAAGTGGGCAAGGGCAGAGTCGGGCATTTGGCACTGTTGTTTTCTGAAGGAGAGCGGGTTGCGGGGTGACTGTGGGGCTCCGGAGCGAGGGTCCTCCTTACCTCAGGGTGCCCCATGCCACGTCCAAGCCCAGCATCTTCCTCCCGGGAGCGAGTGACTGGGTGACCCTCGTGGCTTCTGTTTGGTGGCAGGAAGGTAAGAGCCCCTGCACCACGGCGCTGGACCCCTGCACCCACCGGCCAACTGCACTATTTATTTGCACCTGGGTACAGATGTGTGTGGCAAGCTGGGGCGACCAGGTGGCCTGGGGAACTCAGCCTGGGATCTGAGTGGGCCTTTTCTGTGCTGGTGTCCAGGGAGCCAGGCAGGGGGATGATCACAGATGTCAGGCTTATTGTAGACATGGGGTGCGTTTGCCCCATCAGCGTTGGGAAGACTGTCCCTCTTCCCAGGAAAGTTTTCTCAAGGAAAGCTTCCTGAAAGAGGAGGTCCTGGGCTGTAGCTTGAATGTGAAGCTTAGAGCTCTGTGCTCCAGGGGAGAGACAGCCTGTGGGCCCTGGTGACGGCGTGGAGGTCACTGCGGAGATTGCGTTGAGAGCCCTGGAATGGAGGAGGGCAGGGTGCTGCCACCTGGATCCACCTGAGATCCAGGGACCCTCCAGAGATCATTAGAAGCATTTGCGCTGACAGGAGACAGCTGGGGGCTAGCAGCTTCCCTGTCTGAGGAGGTTTTCGAGGTTTCCCGTGCCTCTGTTCCCTCCCACACAAACCATTGTTGTCAGGAAATTCTTTCCCATATCTGACCTTCATTCCTTCTGACCCGGGTCATTTTCTTGCTTCTAGGAGTCAGGGTGCTACTGGAGAAAGAGCAGAGGTGTTGGGGTCAGACCTGAGTCCTGTCACTACTACCTACTGTGAGTTAGCCTCTGAGTTGGCTTCCTCACCTGTAAAATGGGGATAATAATCAAATCTGCCTCATAGAATAGCTGCAGAGATTAAATGAAAATGTGCTGTAGAATGCTTAGCCCAGGGCCTGGCACCTGGTGAGGGCTCAACAAGTCTAAGCGTCACCTTGTGGAGGACAGTAAAGCCGACCTGCGGGAGTAAGGGGTGGAAGTTCTTTTTAAAACTTGGCTAGAGAGAACAGTGCCCTTCCTCACTGCTCCCCAGCAGCCCCAAGTGCCCTGCTGGTCCCTGGATCTCCGGATCTGTCTGACTACCCAGGCCCCTCACCTCCGTCCTAGTTACTTACCCTCCCTGTGTCACCTTTTGTCTCCAGGGAAGGAAGACGGGACCTACCAGGGAAGGGACCAGTAAGCTTCAGGAGCCCACTTGGGGCAGCACCTCAGTGGAGCAAGATCTAGCTTGGAGACTTAACTTGAAAAAAAAAAAAAAATCCTATTGGCATCGCCTCCCTGCCCTCCTTGCCTCCAGAAATCCACAAGTTGGGATCAAGCCTCACTAGATTTTTCCAGGAAGATAAATAATACAAGTGACTGAAAGTCCTGCTTGGGGATTGCCCAAGCTGCCTTCCAGCAGAGAGATGGCTTTGGTCCCTGGCCTGAGTTCGGGAGGCTACCAGGGAAGGCTGGCTCTAATAGTACCCTTAAACCTGGGCGAGGGGGGGAGCCCATGTCGTCGGTAGGATACTGTCAAGGGGGCTCTGGCCACCTCCTGCTGGGTGAGAGGTCAGCAGAACAGAGCAGAGGGAATAAGCTTGTGCTTTAGAGGCACACTCCCCACACCTGTGCCTCCAGAGGGCTCTGACTAGATGCTGAGCAGCTGGCTCCCAAGCCTTGTCCTCCAGTTCCCTTGGCTTGTTCTCATGGAAGCAGGTGATGTCACTTGTGGGTGCACCCCCTAAGCCCTAGGGACAGCTTAAACGAGGGCTGTTTGCAAGGGAATGCAGATGGAAGTAGGGCATAATACTGAATGTCCTCACACAGGCATGGAAGTCCCTTAAGGTACAGAAAGGATCTGGCAGCAGGAAAGGAAGAGGTCTGGGGTAGAGCATGACGTGTGGCTGGGGCTGGCAGCACAGTGGAGCTACCTCCAGCTCGACACCAGCTCGTACAGAACTCTCAGCAGGAAAAGAAATCTGAATTTGAACTTGGTCCTCCAGACCGTTACGAAGGTTCATTTATTGAGGTGGAAGGTTAGATCGTACTTCATTGAGCTATTTCTAGTTTGATTTATAACTAAAAAATATTTAGACTTGTTGTCCCAGGCCCTACACATGTTATAGGCCTGGCTGGGTCTGTGATCACAAGTGCCGTTGGTTCATTCCTCCCCTGTCCCCTCTGTCATCCAGTACAGTAACACCGCTACAAAACTGGGCTTGGGTCATGCTTCTTTAGACCAGGAAGGAATTTCAAGGTGAAATGAAGATAGTTGTCACCAAAGTGGTCTTCCCATGGGCCTCCTGACCTCATTCTCTACCCCAAAATTGGGACAGTTTATAAAAATGTCCTATGACGCTTCAGTAGGAAGAGACGAGGAGGAGGGCTTGCTCATCTTTGCGGTGCAGTGAGAGTGCAACAGTCTCTGGACTGAGGAGCAAGGAGGGAAGGAGGCAGGGCCGCAGCCACAGGCGGGGTAGCGGAGGCGATGTCCCAGCATCCTTGTGCTGCCCTCCTCAGAGGAGCTGCACCGCAGGCAGCGAGGGCCTGTGGTCTGTGATGTGGATTCTCTCCTGCGTGGGGATAAACGTGAGGGCCAGCTGGCCAGGCAGTAGAAGTCACCCCTAGTGGGAGTGAATGGCACAATGGTCTCTACTGGAGTGGAGCGTCCTGCAGCAGCTGGGCACACCGCCTATGCCGAAGATTGCTGCATGCTGCAGTGTTTTGTTTGATTGCTCTTGTTTGTTTGGTTTTGGTTTGATTTGGTGTTTGATGGCCGTTTCTGCTCATTCATTGATTCTGATTGGGCTGTCTAGGGACCAACCTCCCATCTTGACCCAATTTTTGTTGTGATGGAAATAAAAATGCATACCCAGATTCACATGCATGCCCACTAAGGCACGGCCATCTCTGTGCACGGGTGTGTGCCCCTAAACATTACTCCACATGCCCTCTCAGGTAGAGGAGCCCTTGTGGATCCGCCCAGACACACGCAGGGCAAACCCCACACCCTTCCCGCAGTCATAGTTTTGCTCTCTCTGATCAGTGACTTTTTATTCACCCTGGGTGACCCACCAGTTCTGGTGTCCAAGAGTTGGCTTACTTGAGGGTGGCTGGGGGCCAGATGGCTGCAGCGATTCAGTGTTAGGGACAGGAGGCAGCTGTGCCACCCTCCTGGGATGCCCCCCAAGTCCCATGGAGCCTGATGCTCAGCACCTCGACTCCCCTTGGGGTCTCCCAGGAATGTTGGAATGTCGCCAGGTCCTCCACCTGTCAGTCCTTGTCTGGTTCTTGAGAATTCTTTCTGCCTCCGCCTGTGTCTGTCTGTCCTGCTGTCGCTGTATGCCCCGTCTTTGTCCTTCCTCATTCCCATCACTTTCCCTCTTCTCTCTCCTTCTCCTCTCTCTTTTTCTGTCTTTTCTATTCTTTTTCCTTTATGTATATGTCCATCTCCCTTATGTACACCTTTCCCCCACACCCAAAATGTCTCACTCTCGGTCTTTTAATCTTTCTGCTTCTTTCTTTAACTGTCTCGTCTCTGTCTCATAGGCTTGGCGAGTATCTCTTGGACTCTGTCTCACTTTTGTGAGGAGTCCCAGAGAATAGGACAGCCAAGTGTCTCTGGGTTGTAGAAAGAAGGTAGCAAGACACTTCTGGACCCTTCTTAATTCAAGCAAGCAGGTGGGGAGGTGATTCAACACCTGTGGAGCATAAGCATTGGCTCCTCTGTTGAGAGCTTGGGGACTTTGGCTCTTGAAATATGTTCTTCAGTAACAAGGCCCAGGGTCACAAGCCTGGGAGAAGAGCTGGGGATTCAGAGTGATGGCGAGAGGGTCCTCTGTTCTGCAGACATGATTGTCCTTGAGCCAAGAGAAGAAGAAAAATGTTGAGACTTGGAGTCTCTCTCTCTCTCTCTCTCTCTCTCTCTCTCTCTCTCTCTCTCTCTGAAGAGGTGTTGACCAGAGTGGGGCTGAATTGATACTTTTCTTTTTCCTCGAAGCGGCACCCACCCCACCCCCGCTTCCTGCTCCAAACCACACTGCACTCCCACCCTGTTCCAAGGCTTCCGCCAACTGCCCTGGCCTTGGGGCTTGTTTAAACAGCCTCCCTGCCCTTCCCCTCCCTGGCCTCCCGACTCTGCCGGCCTCCACGCGTCTGCCATGGCATCTTGCACAGGACTTGCTGTGTTGGCTGTTTGTTTATTTGACTAACGTTTCCTCGGGTGGTGCGAGAGTTGACTCTATGGACCCTTCTGCCTACTCCACAGGCCCAGGCACGAGGCCAGGCCAGCTGCACCCTGCCTCTCACTGCCTTCATCACCCTCCCTCGGACTCCTGATGCCTCTCCTGTGTCCCCAGGTCCTCATTTCCCAACCTCCTGTTCTCAGCCCTGCTGATTCCCACATACATAGGGTGCTAGCCTGCCCCTTCCCCTGCCCCAAGCTGAAAACTGTCGGGGAGACCCCATTAGGGGACTGGAAATACCAGGAGAAGGGTTTAGAAGCCAGAACCCTTGAGTTTTCCAGGGATTCACATGAAGAATGTGGGGTGGAGTCTGCCCACCTACAGACCGTCCCCAATACTCCCACACAGTGAGATCAGGAGAGGGAGACTCTGGTAAGCTTGTGGCCTGACCTCTGACCCCTGACCTCAGCAGTCTCCCTGCAATCCTGGGATCTTCCCATCCCTGAATTTATACAGAACTTGACCACATACAGAGCCACCTTATCCCGTCCTGGGAGCCCCTGCGTAGGTAAAGTCCTTTTATGAGTGATGGTAAAAGCCTAGAGAGCCCTGTGATTCCAACAAGGCCTAGAATCAGTGCCCTATCTCTTCAGCCCCAAAACCAAGACTCCTGCCTGGAAGGTGTACCTCTGGTTCTCTCGTGTATCACTCCCACCTGCCTCCTCACAGAATTGCCATGAGGATTCCTGGTCCCCATGTCTCCAGCCAGGAAGAGAGTATAGAGGCAGGCAGGTAGCCTTCTGGTGACCTCCTTCTGAAACTTGCTGTCCTAGTTAGCAGCTTCCCGAGGGGAGAGGGACACAAGGTTATAGAAATGGCTTTAACCATTTGGGTGCTAGATGGGATGCTCCTGTCCCTAGGTTAAGGCAAGGGACAGCTATTCTGGGTTTGCATGATGAGGTGCAGGGGTGGAAAGGCCAGAGGGGGGATCAGGAAGTTTCCTCAAATAGCCTGGATGGCAGCCAAATATAGAAGCCAGGCTCCCCCCTCCCTGGGTGAAGGGGGCGGGGTAGCGCAGCTGGGGGACAGCAGGCCAGTTGGCATGAGAGCCTTGCTCTTGGGAAGAAGATGGGCACAGGGCAAAATGAAGCAGCATTTTCTCTCCCACTGACATGGGCTTCCCTGGAACTCGGTGTCATGACTAAGGGGATGTGTCTCTACCCTGTCCCTCTTTTCTCCCAGAGCCTCAGGCGCCCCAGGCCACTCTCCTCATCCCTCATCCTGGGAACATTAACTTATTGATTCATTCAACGAGTATTTATTGAGCACCTACTTTGTGTTACTTGCTAGGTTCTGCCCTGGGAATCTGAGAAAGGACAAGACAGGATGAATCAGAAAGAGACAGGAAGAAAAGTCTGCCTGTCTTAAGAAGGGCAATAAGCCTGATGTGGCAGCACCTGCCTGTATTCCAAGCCCTCTGAGAGGCTGAGGCAGGAGGATTGCAAGCTGGATCCTCGTTAAAAATTTAGTGAGACCCCGTCTTGAAAATTAAAAGGGGCCAGGGAAGTAGCTCAGTGACTAAGGCTCTAGCTTCAATCCCTAGTACAAAAATAAATACATAAATAAGTAAAATAAAAAGGCAATGAAGGAAAGCCACTCTTGGAGGTGATATTTGGGCCGAGCCAAGAAACCTGAGAGAAGGGAGCCAGGAAGGGAGAAAAAAAGCTCTCAAGGTTGAAAGAACAGGCTTTGTGACGGCTCCCAAGCGAAGGAGAGCTTGCTGGGTTCCGGAGACAGAGCCCACTGTGGCTCGGATATTGTAAGCAACGTGGGAGTCGCACAAAAATAGATCGGAGGAGTACAGAATATTCTGACCCAAACATTTCGACCCTGAGGATGTTTTGAATGCAAACATTTTAAGCCAGAAGGTGCCAGCGCTGAAGACTTTATTGGAAGGCGTTTTCCAGTTTGAACTCTATTCATTCAACTTTAATCCTTGATCAGAGTTTTCAATTTTCCCTCTCTGGTACAGTTGAACAAATTTCCATGTTTTTCATTCCATTTAATTTTGCTGAAACTATTTTCATCAGTATCAATTCCTCCCACTTGTGCTGCCAGGGTTTGATTCACCCGTCCGTTGGGGAGGCGGCAGGCTCTTGGTACAAGGCTCTGCCATTGCGCAACTGTCTGGGTAACCCATCCAATTTGGGAAGGCCTGAATTAGAAAAGAAAAGAAAAAAGATTTGTGGTCAAGATTTGATTCTTTTGCCTGCAGCTAATAGTGAGGGCTTTTTTGTTTCAAATCGTATCCAGTTCTGATGATTGTCAATGTTACTTCTACCAGGAATATTTCTAGGTAGACAGCGGTATTTGTATTTCAGTTCACCTGTGGGAGGGACCTCAGAAGAAGGGGCTGCTGGGAGAGATGCACAGGGTCCAGATCGTCCCTTCCAGGCTGAGGTAAGGAGTTTTTAGGCAGAAGAATGCTGTGATCATGTCGATTTGGGGTTATACTGTCCTCCTCCCCACAAGTGCTAGAGATATACCGAGATCCTCACAGGCACTAGGCAAGCCTTGGCCACACCTTCACCCCAGATTTACCTGTTTTTCTTTTTTGTTTTTGAGCCAGGGTCTTGCTTTTTAGTCCAGGCAGAGTTTACTCTATATAGCCCAGGCTAGCCTCAAACTCACAATAATCCTCCTGCCTCAGCCTCGGAGTGCTGCGATTACAGGTGTGCACCACTGTATCCGGCTTATGTGGTGCAGGGGAACTGAACCAGGGCCTTGCCCTGGCTAGGCCAGTGCTCTAACCTTGGAGCTATGCCCCCAGATCCCACATTTGCCATTTTAAAAGCTCTGTTCGGGCTGTAGGTGGAGAATGTTGGGAAGTGGAGGCCCCGAGACCAAGTGAGGAGGCTCAGATCCACATGTTAAAGTGAAAGAAAAAAACTCAAAAGAGTAGAAATGACAGGGTAATCCCTATCCCGCTCAGGGGAATCCTTTCTCATACTCTCCGAGGGACTTTCCCACATCCTTAGCTTCCATTCCTCCCTTTCTCCTGGCGTAGAGGGGGCTCCTAGGTCCCTGACGCCCCGAAGTCTGACCCCAGTTTGCATAAGGTGGAGACCAAGAACTGGATGTCCTCCTTGGGACTCCCCACGTCCACCCTCATCTGTCCCTGGCTAAGTATAACTGCCGCTGGAGGGTCCAGAATGCCCTGCTGAGGTTGAGGTGGGTGGTGGGGCCATGGGAACTGCCTCCAACCAGCCCGTCCAAAGTCACGTGGCTGGGACTGTCAGGCAGCCGCAGACCTGGCCATGAAGCAGAACCAGACACAGGGTACTTGTCCAGCCATGGCTCCAAGCTTAGGGTGTGACCCTGGGCAGGGGTACAAAGGGGCCTCTGTTGGTGCCAGGCACTGCGCCCACCTGGGCCTGACCAGGCGCTTGAGGCAAGAGGGAGGTACCCTGGGGATGCTGGAACGGAGAAGGCTCGAAGTGACATAGACTAGAGGTTTGAGTGTCATCTGAGGCAAGTCACTTCCTCTTTTTGGTCCCCAGTCTCCTCACCTATAAAATGGGGATCTGAATCCCAGCCACCTAGAACTGGCACACAGTGAGGAGTCACTCTGATGACTGACTGACTAAACATTAAGCATTAACAAACAGTGTGATTACCATGTGCCTGCTAGCAAAACACTCGACAAATATTGATTTAATCCCCGTAACAACCCACTAAGTCAGTACTATTTATCCTTACTTTACAGCTGGGGAAGCTGAGGCACAAAGATGGCCAAAGTCACCTAGGTAGGCAGTGGTGGAGGTAGGATTTGTGCCCAGTAAGTTTGGCCACATGATCCCACTTCTGGAAAGCAAGGGGTAGGCATTTCTTAGGTCAGGCACCTAAATTGGATGTGGGGGTCCTGATCCTCCAGCAAAGATGGAAGGGCATTTCCCAGACCACTGCTGTCTCAGGGAACATAACTATAGTCGTCTCCTGTACTGGGGCTTGGCCTTAGGGCAGCGTCAGGGAGGCAGTGGAGAGAGGAAGTCAGACTCTGCAGGAGCAATCCGGGGACCCAGGGTGAGGGGTGGAGCGGGAATCTGGGGGGCAGGTCACAGCCCTGCCACACTTGACCCAATTGTGTAAGCTGAGGTCCCTGGGGGAGTGAGGGTAGATTTGATAGTCCTTCAACTAAGATGAGTCAGACTCTATGGGGTGCCAGGCTGGGTGCCACCTGCTGTGGACAAGCCAGCCCTGCCCCTGGAGCCCAGAGTCTAATGGACACGAAGTGTGGCCTGCAACAGCGTGGTGTAGGAGCTGTGGTCAAGGGACTGAGTGAGAACAGAAGTCTGGGTATGTGAGCAGGTCCTGAATGGAGAGAAGCAGCGTTTCCCAGGCTGAGGGTAGGACAGTGTCGGGACGCAGCAGGTGGCCCCTGTACAAGGCTGTGAGGGACGAGTTTGCCCTCAGATTAGGTCCCCCCCCATGTACCTCTCTCCACTTGGCTGTTCTTCAGAACCACCCCAGTGATTGGTAAGAAGGCCAATGCTGGGCCTCACCCAAGGCCCTGGATGGGACCCAGCTGAGGATGTCTGACACACTCCAGGTGATGCTCCTGTAGCCAAGTGTGTACTACAGGCACAAGGTGCTCAGCCTTCACTACCCACCTGAACCACTGGGAAGACTTCAAAAGTCCAGACGTTCAAGCTGCACCCCAAACCAAGCTTATTGAAATCCTTTGAGAGGGGCTCAGGCATCAGAATTTTTCTAAGTTGCTGCCTTAGTTAATTTTTCCTTCCTGGGCCTCAATACCCAAGACTTAGGAAAAAATTGATTTTAGCTCACAATTTCAGAAGGTCTTACACAGACCATTCACGGGTGCCTGGTGAGGTGGAAGCACATGGCAGAGGCTGGAGAGCTGCTCATGGGATGGTGGACTGAAGGCCAAGTGACGGAGGATCAGTCCATCTCTAGAGACTCAGGCAATGCCAGAGCTTTTCCAGGAGGAAACTGTAAAATGTTTCTTCTGCCTTCCTTTACCTAGTTCAAGCTGTCAGTTGGGGGTCTCCCCTCCATGCCCAGGTTGAGTGCTAATTCCCTCACTTCCTGGCTGGCAAGTCAACAACACACACCTGAAAGCTCTGCCCTGGGTACCCTCACCCCATCTCAGTAAATTGACACAATTCCTCCAGGTCAAATGCCAAGCATCTGCCACTTCCAGCCAGGCCCCACCTCCCAACAACACATAGATCTAGAGGTAACTTACTATGTCCAAGTACATGAAGCTTTTGGGGGACATTCCAGATCCAAACCACAAACGTTGTCCAGGTGAGTCCAGTGAGCGACCATTGTCAAGGGCCCTATGCAGGCCTGTCCCTCACATCACCAGGTCTGAGCTGAACAGTCCCATACAGAGAGGCCTTGTCAGACTACCTGTTCATAAGCCTTCATCCTCCTCAACCTCATGTGTTTATCTGCCTTTTGTCTGTGCCCATCCCTCCCCTGGACACCCAGATTTCAAGCTCCTTGGGCACTGTGTTCATTGCTGGGCTCTAAAGTGTGGAATGGGGGACTGGCACAACACAGTAAGCATTCCCCAGATGTTTACTGAATGAATTTATTGAACCCTCACTCTGTGCTAGCCACTGAGGGAGATGTTATATTCCTTTTTTTTTTTTTTTTTTTTTTTTTTGTATGTGGTAATTGTCCCAACAACCCAAGGTCCCAAGGTGTAGACTATTTTGCAGATTAGAGAAGTAAAGTGGCTTGCCCCAGGTCTGACGGTCCCGGAGCCCCAGGCTCCAGCCAAGGCCTCTAAGGGGCACTGCTGGGGGAAACCTTCAGGGGGTTGGAGTGAGGACCAGGAAGGAGGCACAAAATATGTTGATGTAACTGATCAGGGTTTTTCTTAGAACCTCTCAGTAGGGTTTGAAAAGCCCCTTCAGGCCCAGAAGGGCTGTGCACTCCCATCCATTGAACTGATCTGAGAGGAAGGGCCTTGACGCAGCCATAGCTGCTGCCTGGCCTTGGGCTGCGGCCACTCCATCTCCTTCAGCCAGTGGACTTAAGGGCTGTTCCCCCCATCTTGTCCCAAGTGACCCCAGATTCTCAGGGCCATCCTGGTCTCCCCCTGCTTCCGTCTTTCTGAGGCTAAAATGGATTAGGGCTGTATTATGGTTTGGATCTGGAATGTCCCCCAGATATCTCATATATTTGGATGTTATGGATTGTTTATGGAACCATGTGCTGTTGGGGGATGGGGGCCTGGTCTAGAGGGGTGGATATGGGCGTGTGGTGGATTATAGGTGTGTGGTAGGGGACAGGCATGTAGCAGATTACAGATTACAGGCATGTGAATTAGATTACAGGCATGTGGTGGATTAGGGACTTAAACGTGGATGGTGTGGAATGCTGAGGCTGGGGGCCCAGAAGGGGCAGATCGCTGGGACAGGACCTGGAAGGGTAAATGCAACTTCCTCCCTTCATTCCGGGACTTGGCTTCCTGCTTCCAATGCCGTGACAAGCTGCCTTCACCATTTTCCAGCTGCCCATCCATGAATGAACTTCTGAAGCTGTGAGCTAAAAAACACTTTTCTGGGACTGGAGGAATGGCACAGTGATTAAAGCGCTTGCCTAGCAAGCCAAGCATAAGGCCGTGGGTTCTGTTCCGTAGCGCCACATAAGATGGGCGTGGTGGTGCACACCTGCAACCCCAGCACTCGGGAGGCTGAGGCAGGAGGATTGCCGTGAGTCCAAGGCTAGCCATGGTTCTATGGTGAGTTCAGGACCAGCCTGGGCTACAAAGTGAGACCCTGTCTCAAAAAGATTTTTCTGCCTCCCCTAATTTGTACCTGTCGGGCATTCTGTCACAGCTACAAAAAAGTAACTAAAACAGACTGAAGAGGGGGAAAGAGCACAGGCCCAGTGGGCGGGGCTTCAGTGGGAGGATTCTTCTGGACAAACTAATTCAATAAAAGCTTCAGGAAAGGAAGGGTGGATCAGTGAGTCTTGAAGATCTTAATGTCCACAGGGTTGACCCTGGCTAGTAGTCAGAGCCTCTGCCCACATCTTCTGAATGCAGCCCTGTAAGTAAGAGGGAAGGGAGCCAAGTTCCTGGCCAGGGCTGCGAGCCTCATCCTTTAGCTGTCCTTCCAGGGAGAAACATGAGGGAGTCCTCTCAGTGAGCTTTCTAGATCGCAGATCTTGCAACTCTTGTTCTGGAGAGTGGGCTGTCCTTATTACTGGACACCCCAGCCAACTCCTGGCCTTCTTGCCTTTAGCCCAGGCTTTTCCTGTACACCCCAGGTAGCTCTGCCAAACTGAGTAAGGAGGTTGAAATAATTTCCATTGCCAAGAAACCTAAGTTGGATGCAGCTCTGGATTGGGAAAGGTGGGGGCCAGACAGCTTTTGGAAGCAGAAGATGGGCAGAGGAGACGGTCTCCCCCGGACGTGAGGGTTAGGAAAGGAGATTTCGAGGGGCAGGCTATTGGGGATAGATCCAAGGAGCACTGAGCTATATGTCTAGCCCTTTTAAAATTTATGTTTGAGGGGTTGGAGGAATGGCACAGTGGTTAAAGTGAGACCCTGCCTCAAAAAAAAAAAGACTGCCAAAAATAATAAATAAAATTTATTTTTGAGACAGACTTTTGCTAAGTTGCCCAAGTTGGCCTCAAATATATAATCCTCCTGCCTCAGCTTCCCAAGTAGCTGGGATTACAAGCGTGTGTGCCGCCATGCCCAGCAGAAAGGGGGATCTCCATGAAAATTTTTACATCTGCCCAGATCTGTTCATCTTCCTTCTCCTTTTGTCCTAAGGTACAGCTGTGAGGAAGTTCTTTTGCAGTGTGAGCCCCATCACTTCTGTTGTTGTTAACTAATGATTTTATCTCTCTCTCATATGGTAATGGGTGTTCACATTTTGCAGAATTCTTTCTTTTGTGGCGCTGGGGATTGAACCTAGGGCCTTCATATTAAGCTACATTCCCAGCCTTTTGAAAATTTATATTTTGACACAGGGTCTTGCAAGTTTCTGAATTGCTGAGGCTGGACTCGAACCTATAATCTTCCTGCCGCAGCCTCCCAGAGTGCTGGGATTACTGGCCTGTACTACCATGCCCAACAATTACAGGCTTTTTTTTTTTTTTTTGAGGTAGAATCTCACTTTGTAGTCCAGATTGGTCCTGAACTCTCTGTGTTCTGTGTAGCCCAGTCTCGCCTTGAACTCAAGGCAATCCTCCTGCCTCAGCCCGCTAAATGCTGGCATCACAGGTGAGGGCCACCATGCCCAGTTTGGGTGGTGCTAGGGAATCGAACTCAGAGTCTTGAGCTTGCTAGACAAGTGCTGTAACTGCTGAGCTATGCCCCTAGCCCCTGCAGGCTACTTTCTACATGTAATCTCATTTAATTTTCTGGGATGTCAACCTTGGGCCAGGGAAGTTATTATTAGGTCTTTTTATCCTTACTCTTATTTTATCAGTGTAGAAACTGAGGCAAAGCACAATCAAACATATTCCCAGACATAGGGTTAGTAGGTGGCAGATTTAAAACAATGAAAACAAGTTTGCCTGACTCCAGGTTACACAGGTTCCCTGAGTTCCTACAGATTACTCCCATAGACCCAAGCTCATTCCTCTCTTCCCACCACCCCTCCCATCTCACCCCAGCTCAGAAAGCAGCCTGGCTGGAGAGGCCATCCCCTCGACACCCCTGCTTCTAGCCCTGGGGAGTGGAGCCTCAAGAGGTATGGTCTGGAAGATGGGGTGGTGGGGAAGTTGGGGAGTCAGGGTGTCAGCTGCCATGCGGCTTTGTGAGCAAAGCCTTTGGACGTGTAATGTGATAATCTCATCCTGATCGCTGCAAACTAAGGACTGGGTTCATCCAGAAATCCATCCCATAACTCCCAAGAGGAAGAGGGAAACTGCCGGGGTTCCCTGCCTCTTGCCCCAACCTGGTGCATGCTGGGAAGGATCTGGCCCTTGTTTCCTTAGTGGAAGGACTGTGTTTCTAAATCCTAGAGTAGGGGTGAGTTAGGCACCTCCTACTTCAAGATCTGAACCAGGGGCCTCAACCCTTCCCTTCTGTGTTGAAGAATAGTATTCTAGAAAGGCGCTTCTGGCCTGTATGGCTGGGAGGCTGCTGAGTGGTATAGTCAGAGGCTCAGGAGGGCATCACTTGCCCCAGCCCATTCCTGACTGGGAAACTGAGGCTGATTGCTGCTGTCTCCACCTCACCTTTACTCAGAAGCAAAGCAATTAGCACCGTGTCTGATTCTGTGTTCCCAGCGCCTGTCTCATTATTTGGGGATTTATGGCCGGGTCACCCTGAAGGACACAGTCCCGCTTCCACTGGGGGGAGCCTGGCCAGTGCTGGAGCCCAGCGGTGGCAGGAGGTGGTGCTGTCCTGCTCGGGCAGGATGGGGATTTGATTTCAGGGGGATTTGCAACCAGTGGGGAGCCGCCCTGGCCACATGGTGACTCTGGGCTATTTTAGGAGGCAAAAGGTGGGGGAGGGAGGGGTGGACTTTTTGGAGCCATTAGCAAGCCTGTCCTTTCAGTGGGAACAGAACAAAACTCCAGATGCATGGGGTGGGGCAGGCTGACCCCCCAGTCTGGGATTTCTCTCACCCTTCTAAAACCTGGAGACCCAGATTTCATTCTGTACATCCTGGCCCATCTGGGCTGCAAGCAGAATTAAGGTGCTGCTGGGCAGAGAGCTGGGGCTCTTCTCCTGGCCCCTTTGCCACTGGCTGGGCCCTTGGTGTTATTATGAAGAATTATTATAACTGCCTCGTATCTCTGTAGTAGGAATTATATCTCCTTAGTCCTTAGAGAAGGTTCCTGGGGCCAGGAAAGGGGTGTAGTCTTAAAGCTAGGCTCTCCAGCTCCCATCCCATACAGGTCACTTTCAAGTTGGGTAATGCCAGTTACGTAGGTCCCTTCACCTTGAGCCTACGTGTTCCTGCTCCAAAGCAGGGACCAGTACCACCTGTCTGATGATTCCTACTATTAATTAGGAACCCTATATGTTGAGTATTTGACTTCACATCCTCTACAATGGGCTGAATTAATTCCTCTGTTTTACAGATAAGGAACCTGGAGCTCAGAGAGGGAAAGTCACTTGCCCAGGCTCACAGAGCCAGAGCAAAGTGCCTGAATCAGTGTCTCCCGTGGACAGGGGGTCACTTCATTCCTCAATTCCAGCCAGGGGCACTGGTCACCTTCTGTGCACCAGGCACAGGCCTAAGGGTGGGGATTCATGCACAGACGAGAGAGAGGAAGAAGTAATGGGATGAGACCAGGCAGCAGTGAGAAGCAGAAAGGCCAAACTGGAGGCTTAAGGGCTTTATTTAGACTGTGGGTCATTTTCTGACCAAAGGAGGACAGTGACTAGGGGGCCTGAATGCCTCACCAAGTGAGTGGCCAGTAGGCAAAGGAGAACCAGCACCTTTGGGGGCCTCTAGCCCTTCATCACTAGGTGGAGGTTTTCTGCTCTTCCTTCCTCCTAAACTCACTGTTACTGGAAAAGTAGTCCCTGGGCATATTGGGATAAGGCCTTTAGAGGCGCCGCAGCATAGAGGAAAGAGACTGCATGGTCTTTGGGGACAACTGGATGAAGTTCACATCTTGACTCCACCACTTGCTAGCTGGGCAGGTAAGTTAACCTTTTTGAGCCTCCCCGTGCAAATCTTCGAATTAAGGAGTGTCTGGGCTGGAGGAATAGCACAGCCGTTAAAGTGCTTACCTAGCCAGTGGAAGGCCCAGTACCATATAAGCTGGGTGTGGGGGGTGTATGCCTGTAATCCCAGCACTTGGGAGGTTGAGGCAGGATGATTGTTGTGAGTCCATTGCTAACCTAGGCTACACAGTGAGTTCAGAACTAGCCTGGGGTATAGGGCAGACCCTGTCTCAATAAAATAAAATAAGAGTCATAGCGACATTCCAGTATCAGCAGGAGGATAAAAATGAGTCAATAAAAGTATGAAAAAGGACTGGAGGAATAGCTCAGGGGTTAAAGTACTTGCCTAGTAAACTCAAGGTCCAGAGTTTGATTCCTCAGCACCACGTAAGCCGGGCATGGTGGCACATGCCTGTAATCCTAGCACTCAAGAAGCTGATGCAGGAGGATTGCCATGAGTTTAAGGCTAGCCTGTGGGTTACATAGTGAGTTCAGAACCAGCCTGGACTACAGAGCAAGATACTGCCTCAAAAAAAAAAAAGTATGAAGAAGGCCACCAACAGTAGTGTTTCGTGTGTGTGTAGGACTGGTGTTGAGGGATATGTTATTCCCAGGTATCTATATGAAGCCACACTGTTGTCAATGGCTCATGCTGCCACCTGTGGTTCCACTGTATGATTCCAACAAGCTGTTCAAAAGAGCCAGTGGCAGCAATATAATTTGGTGCTCACAGATTGAGAACTTTCCTGGGTTTAGGATGTAGCTCCATGGTAAGAACACTTGCCCTGCATGTGCAAAGTCCTGGGTTAAATATCCACCACTGGGGGGGAAAGAGAAAAGCTCACCACTCGGAGTCTAGGCTGGGAGGCTAAACCCATCTGTGCATCACACGCAAATAGGTCTGGGGCTTGCACAGACCCTCAGTTCTATGCATAGGGCTGATTCAAGACAGCAGAAGAATTACAGGAGGCGGCGTTGTTAGAGGCTAGGGTGGGGTGCTCAGAAGTTGTGCTGTACTTTGCTCTATTCTAGAGGGGACAGTAACGGCGCCTGGATAAATTGGAGACGTGCAACTGGGGTAATGAGACACCTGAAAGCCATTTATTCAGCAGTTCTGCTGTAGTGTTCAGTTAAGGGCTAGGAGTGTAGCTCAGTGATTACCGCACTTGCCTAGCAAGCACTAGGCTTCAAGATCCATCTCCAGGTACCAAATAATAGCTGGACGTGGTGGTGCAAGCCTGTAATCCCAGCACTCAGGAGGCTGAGTCAGGAAGATCGCTGTGAGTTTTAGGTCAGCCTGGAAGTCCATCCATAGTGGGTTTATGACTAGCCTGAACTACAGAGTAAGACTCTGTCTCAAAAAAAAATGTTGTTTATTTCAGGTCAAGAACTGGGCAGAAAGAAGTGGATAGAGCCCCACAAGTACCCACAGCTGTCAGTAGAGCAGAGTAGCCAGGACAGGATTTGAGGGAGACTGTTCAAAACAGTGTGGTAAGTGCAGTGTTAGGGATTCATACAAGGTGCAGTGGGTCACATGGTGGTGATACTGGGGAGGAACCACATTTCCAAAGGCTTCCCAGAAAAGGGGCCGTGTCAAGGGAAGAAACCTGAGGGACGTGGGTCTCATTAGCTGGGAGAGGAGACCACTTGGGAAAAGCTGCCAGCCTTTCAGATGGAGTATGGAGGGTGGACTGTGCTTTTCTGTCGCCAGAGGACAGGTCTAGGACCAGCACATGGCATTACTGGAAAACAGATTCCAGCCCTCCAGACAAATGAGCGAGGAGCCGTGGAGTGGTCACCTTGTGATGTAGTGAGCTCTGGCGATCGTATTCATGCAGAAGACGGAGGGGGCCTCGTAAGGACTGCTACAGAAGGGACAGGGTGACCTCTAAGATCCCTTCCAAGCCTGAGCAACTGCAGTTCTCTACTGACAGACAGAGGGTGTGGACTGTGACTGGATCAAGTTAGAGCAGAGGCGCGCTGTGGGATGGCGGGCACACAGGGTGTACTGTGACTTCTGTTTCCTCCCTGGATTTACTTTTTAAAAAATGTTTTTTTTTGGTGACTGCCTTATGTAGAGCTATAATTCATGTACCCAACAAAATCATCATTTATTTCCTTTCTCTCTCTCTCTCTCTCTCTCTCTCTCTCTCTCTCTCTCTCTCTCTCTCTCTCTCTCTCTCTTTGAGACAGAGCTCTGTAGCCCAGACTGGTCCTGAACTTACTGGTGTAGTGCAAGCTGGCCTTAGACTCAGGACAATCCTTCTGCCTCAGCCTTCCAAGCGCTGGGATTACAGGCGTGTGCCGTCCCACCCAGCTTGCTTATGTGGTGGTGGGGAATCAAGCTAGGGCCTTCAGCTTGCTGGGCAAGTGCTTTAACTACTGAACTATTCCTCCAGTCCTAAAGTGCGCTATCCCAGCTCCATGCAGGTCAGAGGAGGGATCCAGGCCTAGGCAAAGGCTCTGCGGCAGGAGTGAGTTGTGGGGGTCCGGCGACCAGGAAGAAGTGCCGGGAGACTAGATGGCCTCCCAGCGCCCTGCGCCAACATTCATGTGGTGCTCATTTGCCTTGTGACTTTAGGCTGGTCTCTCCGTTTCTGGGCTGAGAGATGGGGGCAAACCATTCTGAGCAGGATGGTGGTGAGATCCTGCCATCGCTCCTGGCGCCGCCCAGCGGGTGCTCCGGGACCGCAGCCCCTCCCCTCCAAGCCTCCCCCAGAGGGGCCAGGGTCTAGTGAACCCGTGGAGGGAGAGTCCTCCCCGATGGCCCGGCTGGCGGGCCCAGGGAGCCGCGGTGTCTGGGCTGCCTCCTCTCCCCCAGGGAGCCCCACCACGCCCCTCTCGGCCACTGCTCACCCGCTTTTGCTCTCGGACACTCGGCAGCTCCTGGCACTTGCTCTGCGCGGGCCGCCCGGGGGGCGGGATCGGGCGACAGCGGCTGTCCCGGGACGCGCGGGGCTGGGGACAGGCCGGCCAAGCACCTCCGGGTCTGCTGGGTGGCCCCGCTGGCGTCCGGAGCGCCATCAGGTAGGCGCGGCGCGGACTCAGAACGGCGCCCTGGCTGTCCATCCCGACCCACGCGCCCGGCGTGGGGAGCTGAGCCCGCGGGAGGGGGCCCGCCGCGTGGTCAGCGCTGGCCACTCGGGAGAGTTGGGGGCAGCGGAGGGGGGGCTGAGGACAGGCAGGCGCCCAGCGGGAGACTGAGGTCGGGGAGAGGTCAGCAAGGGTGAGGGGACAAGGACTCCCAGCTCCCTAGCCCGGAGCAGCCGGGCTGAGCGAGGGACTGGCGGCCGCAGGGACAGGTTCATTCTCTGGCGAGGCGGCCCCCCGCAGAGCCCACCTTCTTTCCTAAGGAGTTCAGAGAATCTCCGGAGTTAGGAGAATCCCTGGGATGGAACAGAAATGAAAGGCACGGGGCAGGGGCGAATGAATTCCAGTTGTCGTTTGGAGGATGGGAGGAGAAAGCCCACCTCCCCTCCCCTCCGCCTGCGTCATTATCATTCCCGGCACTGAAGGCCTTTCTGTCCTCTCCCGCCTCCCCCGACCCCCTCCCCAAGTAGAATGCCACACCTGCCGCCAAGGGGCACGTGGAGGTCGTGGGTGGGTTCTCCTGGCCTGAGGAGGAGACTGTGTTCTGTTCTTGTACAAGACTCCAGCCCTCCTCCCGGTGCCGCAGGGCACCCAGTGGCTCCCGCGGGCACCCAGTGGCTCCCACTGCTGGCTGGTGGGGCTGTCTTGGGCAGGGAGTGGAGCTGAGCAGTTCTCTCCTTGATCCTGTGAAGAGCTGGGCAGAAAGAGCAGGTAGCGGCTGAGGCGGCACTGTGCCAGCAGGCTCCTGGGCCCTGATGTGCCTGGGAGGAGGGCAGGAAGTGGAGGATCTCCTAGCCGGGCTAGCAGTTAGTGGGGCAAGGAGCTGGGCTTCCTAGGCTTTGCCTGGTGGCAGAGGGAAAAAAAGGAGGATACTGAGGTTAACCTTCCTCCTCTCCCCTCACACGGCCTTAGGGTTGGCACGGAGGACGCTGTAAGGAGAGATGCAGGTGATACTACAAGGACTTCCTTCCTAAGGGTGGGCCCAGAGTGTTTTGGGGACGTTGCACTGGCCAAGACAGGTACTCCAATCTTTGGAGGTTTCAGGAGAAAATGAGGCCCTCAGGAACACCCAGGCAACAGGGGATGAGGTCAGAGCGGAGCAGGGAAGGGTCATGGTGGGGGGTGGTGACCTCATCCTGTCCCGTGAGGCTTTCACCTCCAGTTCCTCCCTCTCCCTTCCTCGGAGCTGGAGTGTTGACTTTCAGCAGCTCCTAGCCAGCTCCCTGCCGTCTCTGGGGGAGGTGAAGCCCTATGAAACCCCACACCTGGCCCGATACCTGGGCCTGTTTAACCCAGTCCAGACTTCCTGTCTTAGCAAAGAGGGGTGTGTGGATGTGTTTGACAAGGCCAACCCCACTCAAGCCATCCCACTCTTCTGGGGGTGTCAGGTGTGACCCTGGGTGGATGCCATCGGGTGCCTTGAAGAGGTGTTTTCCCCTTCTTTGTCCAGGGAAGGTGTCAGCTCTGGCACGCAGCACTGGGGAGGTGACAGTAGAGAGGACAAAGTGCTCAGTGGCGCCTCCTCTGGGACGCTGAGGGCCTGCTGGACCAGGTTCAGCAAGGTAAAGGTTCTGCTCTTCAGAAGCTTTGCTCTGCACCTGGCCTAGTGGGACGGGGCTGCCAAGGTCCTCACTTTTGCCCCTGCCTCATGGGGAGGGGAGACCTAACCCTGCTCACTTGCCTTTCTTCATGATTCAAAGCCTCAGTTGCCTTATTTGTGAAGCTTCTCAGGATTGGTCTGAGGATTAATGGAGATGGTATTTGTATAGTGTCCGAAGATGATGGACACTATCAGGCCCTTCCTGCCCCTGGCCTTTGTGCAGCTGAAGCAGGTCCACACGACTTGGCCTCCAGCCTCTTTTACCTTAGTGGCAGCTGCTCAGCCTGCAAGAGATCAGTAAAGCCCAATGCCTTCTCTTTAAAGACAGGGAAACCAAAGCCCAGATGGGCAGGAGTTGTCCTAAGGTTGGCCAGCCAGCCAGTCTCCCTTCTCAGTGGCATGGCCTGGGAACTGGCCGGGAGAGGCAGGAGGGTAGCTGTTGGCAGACATGGAGGAAAATGCCAGAATGTAATTGGGCTCATTAAAGGCTTGCTTAAGGAGCCCTTTATCCCCTGCCAAGGGCTGGGGACAGGCCTAGAGCCTCCTCCCAGTTCCCCTTCGGGAGAAGAGTCTTCCTGAAGACCCCTTCCTAAGACTGCTGCGAGGACGTCCCTCTGCTCTGCACTTCGTGGCCCCTAAAGTTGCTTTCCATCCCACTTTCTTCAGATGGGCAGACAGGGAATCTCACCATAGTGCCGTGGCTGAGGACTCCACCAAGGAGCACCCATCACCCAGGTGGGAGTGGTGCTTGTGGAACCCTGAAGTCCTACATGAGGGTTCTCTCTACCTGTCCCTCCCATAGCTTGCTACCAGCCCCTGCTCCATATGGACAGACACACAGACAAGACAGGCAGACAAACTTGGGCCTCCATCAGCTTTGTGTGAACCAGCCTTCCAGTGGGTCCTCCCTGCTGTGGCCCAACCCATCCCCACTACTGTAGCTCATTCTTGGGAAAGGTGAAAAATAGGGGAATTCATCCTCCTTTCTGTGTAAATCCCAGTCAGACAGACAGACAGACAGATGGGTCCATGTGTGGTCTCTTTCTCTTTTAGCTTGTCCTTCCTTCCCCTAGCCTTTAGCTCGGGACCTAATGCTTGTCTTTCAGGGTGGGCACCTTCCTGCCTGGCACTGGGGCCTGATAGGGGATGCATAGTCCTGACCCTTCCCCTCCCCAGCCAGAAATTCCAATCCAGGGCTGGCAGGCTGTAAGGAGAGGAGGGATAGGGCAATTTTAAGGGCTCTGAGTCAGACAAGTATAGGTTCAGGTCCAACTATGAAACCTCACAGCCTATGCTGTGACCTGTGAGGAGGGCAACAGGTTTAAAACAGTGCACACCCTGTGGGGTGGCAGTGAAGGTTAAAAGAGAAGTGGGCAGGGTGTTACACACCTGAAATCCCAGCTACTTGGGAGGCCAAGGCCGGAGAATATCGAATTTGGGGCCAGCTTGGACTACTTAGCAAGAACTTATCTAAAAACAAACTGAAAGAGGTCTTGCATGTAAGGTACCCAGCACACCCAGCAAACCCTCAGTAAATATAGTTATTATAGGGAAAAGGTGGCCTAGGCATCTGGGTGGTAGAGAGAGAGTTAGGGAAGCTTCTAGAACCACCTCCGTTGCTGGCTCTCAATTTTCTTTGAAGCAAGTCTATGGCCTTCACTGGACAGAATTTCCTCATTTGTTGAAGGCAGCTTGTGGACTAGGTCCTGTCCAAGTGTAAGTCCCACTAGCTTGAGTCATTCTGGTACCAAGTAGAGAACAAGGCAGAGGACCTGACTTGCCAATGCTCTTGAAAGAGGCAGAAAGGCCTGTGTGGGCCCTAATAGTTGCCCACCCTCCAAGTTTTCTGATGGAGAGCCCTGGCTAAGCCAGAGCAGTGCAATTCTTGAGGGAACAGCTGGGAAGGCTGGGTCAGGCAGGACAGGCCACAGCAGGCCCTGCATCCTGACTGGGGGACACAATTAGCCCAGAATCCAGGCAGCCCTGGGAGCCCAGCAGCTATATATCATGGAGGTTTAATCGGTGGCCTGGCAGATACTTGTCTGTTCTCTTGGGCCACGTCCCCAGCCGGCCTGTCATAAATTGCACTGAGATTTCAAAATATCCCCGTCCTCTTGCTGGCAGGCAGCTCTTCTTAGCAGGGCCAGGAAAGCGTCATTCCACTGAGGCCTCCTCCCAGCCCCTGACACCTGGGCCACTCCCTCAAACACCCCACCTGGGACCGGGCTGAAGGATGTGGGAGACTCCCGAATGGCAGGAGAATAGCTGTGAGGGCCGCCACCCAGAGGTGAAAGGATGCTGAGTACTGGGGGGGCTGCGTCCAGCGTTGGAAGCCTTCTCGCATAGTGGTGGCAGTGACCTCCAGTCTGCCCTCCCTTCCCTGGGAAAGAGTGGAGCCCTAGACCCCTGGCATGGCTACGGTGTGGAGCAGCTAAGTATGGAGAACATGTGGGTTACCGGGGTCTCCACCTTTTATCTTCCTGGATGCTCACTGCGCCGCCTAGAGGCTATCTCCGGTACTGCAGCCCACCTCACCGCAGGGCCCAGCCTCACAACTCCTAGGTCTACGTGAGGGTCAAACCCTCAGCATATAGTTTGCTAGGTCTGTCTTAAGAAAGTACCACATGGTGTGTGTGTGTGGGGGGGGGGGCTGGAGGAATGTCTCAGTGGTTAAAGTCAAGAGCTAAGTCCCCAGCAAAAGCCTGTAATCCCAGCACTCGGGAGGCTGAGACAGGAGGATTGTGGTGAGTCCAAGGCCAGCCTGGGCTCCACAGTAAAAAGAAAAGAAGAAGGAAGTACTGCATACTGGGGGATAAACATCAGAAGTGTAGTGGTGGTGTCTCACGCTTCTGGATGCTAGAAGTCTAAGCTTGTTAGCAACATGGATCCCTTCTGGGGACTGGGTAGAAGAAGCTGGCCCGTGCCTGTCCTGTGGCTTCCAGGGGTTGCAGGCAACCCGTGGTGCTCCTTGGATTCACCTTCGTCTTCACCTCTCCCTACATGCATGTGGGTATGTGACACCGGTCGTATATATTGGATTAGGGCCCACGGTACCAGGTAGTCTCATCCTAACTAATGGCCTTTCCAAGCAGTCGTGGTCTGAGGCATTAGGATGTCAACATCTTGGGCTTGGGAGTGGGGACACAATTCAACCTATTACACACAGTGAGACTCAAGACATTCAGGGACAGTCTTACTCTATGATATGCGCACACTGACACCCAGACTTTGGTGTCCCTACATTGTGATGTGCACACCGAGTGAGCAACACAGATTTACTGCAACACGTGGTGGGCAACAGAGACACATACAGTGACCCAGATATATCATGACAAACCCATACAGTGACAGGCAAGGTGACCCTACCCTTCACTCAAAAGCTTAAGGCACAGACACACCGTGGATTATTAATATCTGATTTTTGTAGAACTGAGAAGCATTTTATATAGGCAGCTAATATAATCCCCACAATATGTATATAATTTAGGGATGGTTTACCTTCTGCCTCAATTTTTTTTTTTTTTTTGAGACAGGGTCTTGTTCCTCAGTCCAGGCTGCTCTTGAACACACTATGTAACCGAGGCTGGCCTCAAATACAAGGCCGTCCTCCTGCCTCAGCATCCCAAGAGCTGAGATTACAGATATGTGCTGGCTTATGTGGTGTTGGAGAATTGAACCTAGAGCCTTGTGCTTTCTAGGCAAGTGCTCTAACTGCTGAGCTATTCCTCCAGCCCCTCAATTTTATTTTATTATTTTTTTGGTACTAGGGACTGAACTGAGGGCCTTCACACTAAGCTGCATCTCCAGCCTTTTTATTTATTTATTTTTTTGAGGCAGGATCCTACTAAGTTGCTCAGGCTGGGCTCAAACTTGTGATCTTCCTTCCTCAGACCCCCAGAATATTCGGATTATAGGCATGCACCCCTGTACCCAGCACAAATCCCCATCTTATAAGTGTGCAGATGGGAGAACCAAGCTCAGTTTACATGCCAGGAAGTGCCTGAGCTGAAATTCACGCACAGCTATGAATCAGCACAGAGCTCCTGCTCTATTGCTGTGTCCCTCCTTTCCAGCCACACTCAATCCCCATGTATGTAATGACAGACATGTTAGGGGACCACTGCCCACAGAATCCACAAGCCTTTACTGAGAGCAGAGAATGGCATTTGGGGGCTGCAGGTAGGTTCTTGGCCGTGGACTTTGGAAATGCCCTTAGAGAGAAGCATTATTTTGATCGACCAGCTATAGCCAAGTATCATGAATTGGCTTAAATAACAGAGATTTATATTCTCACAATTCTGGAAGCTAAAAGTCTGAGATAAAGATGTGAGTAGGAGCCAGGTGTGGTGGCACATACCTGTAATCTCGGTACTTTGGGAAATTGGGGCAGAAGAATTGCAAATGTGAATCCAGCCCAGGCAACTTACTGTCTTAGGGAGACCCTGTCTCAGAATAAGAAAACAAGGGTTGGGAGATGCGTCTCAGTGTAGAGGCATTGTGTCCAATCTCTAGTACCAAAGAGAAAAGCCATCAACAGGAGCTGAGCATGGAGGCATGTGCCTATAACCCTAGCTATTCAGGAGGCTGAGGTAGGAGGATCGCGAGTTCAACACCAGCCTGGGCGTTATAGTAAGACCTTGTCTCAAAACAACCCAAAGATGTCAGCAGGGTTAGTTTCTTCTAAGGGCTGTCTTAGGTTTGTAAAAGGCTGCCTCAACCCTTCACATAACTTATTTATAACTCCATCCAAAGTTCCTCTTCTTACGGGGACACCAGTTTTATTAGGTTAGAGTCCACCCATATGACATCGTTTTAAGTTAATTACCTCTTTGAGGACCCTATTTTCAAATACACTCAAATGCTGAGGTACTTGGGGTTATGGCATATATGTGTGTGTGTGTGTGTGTGTGTATGTATGTACATGTGAGCCAGTGGTTTTTGCTCAAATCAGTCTGTGGCAGGAGAGATGGAATTGGTCAGTCACTCCTAGGTCCCGGCCTTGGGCCTGCCCCAGTCTCAGAGAGACAGACGCTACCTCAGGTAGCCTCCCATTTGAAAACAGAGGCAGGAAGCACATGCATACTGGCCAAATGAGAACTCACAGCTCAGGCTGAGAAAGGAGCCAAGCTGCCCTGGGTAGAAGTGCTCAGAGGCGGACGAGTCAGAAAAGTGAGTTGAAGGAAAGACTGTGTGGGAGATGATGGGGGGGGGGGGTTGGAATGCCAGGAGGTTGGCAAGAGGGTCCATGGGAATACGCGTGCTGTGTTCACCAAATCCAGGCAGTGTGGTCTCCACCAAATACACCAACTGTGCCCTCAGCCGGGGTGACCACGACAGCAGGGGGCATCTGGAGCTGTTAGAGCAGGGATCAGGATGGCTTGTACACTGTCACCACTTGTGAATGTCACCCAGCTGGGCACAGGGCACAGGAAGGTTGGGTTTCTGGCCAGCGGCTGCTGTGTCTCCAGTAAGCTCCACGTGCCTGTCTGTCATAGGATTGTCAGCGCCTGCCACAGGGCTGAGAACAGGACTCCTGTGTCCCAAAATATGACTCTGCTGGCTGCTGCATCTTTGAAGTATCCAGCTTGAATCCTGGATCCAAAACTCCCTCATTGAGCTTTGCTCTGCGCCTGAGTCCCTAAGTGTCTTGACCTCCCAGTAGGTAGGTATTTCTGCCACGTCCCACAATTCCGTATTTTGTTCTGGTCAAGATAAACACTACCATATTCCCTGTCAGCATCCTGAATTGAGGATCTCCCGAAGCTGGGGGCTTGGCGGCAGCACTCTGGCATCTCCATGTCGCAAACTCCTGCTGCTTTTCCGGTGTTCACAACCATTCAGCATTTATTTGTCCCCTGCTGTTTCTACACAGGTATGAAGCGGCCACTGAGCCCATCCCCCCTGGGAGACACACAGACCCCCACATCTGGAGCTGCAGAGTGCCCCCCTCGGCCCCCAGAAACACCTAAGCCCAAGCGGGAAAGAAAACGGCCATCGTACACGCTCTGTGACGTCTGCAACATCCAGCTGAACTCCGCTGCCCAGGCCCAGGTGCACTGTGGGGGGCGGGCCCACCAGAGGCGGCTAAGGCAGCTCAGCCTGGGAAAGAACCCCTCAGGGCAAGGTCAGTGTGGAGGGGCACTGCTCCCACTAACTGGGTCTGGGCTACCCAGGGGAGAGTGTCTCTGTCTGGGCCATTTTGAGGAGCTCAGGGTCGACGGCCGCTCTGGGATCTTTTGGGTCTGAGGTGTCTTCAGTGAGGTCTCAGGGTCTGAGGGTCCTCTGAGGCCAAGGTTTGTTTTGTAACTAGCCAGCCCTTCTAAGGGTCTCTCAGGATTTGAGGGTCTTGAGGCTCCCTCTTGAACTCTTTCTGGTTCCGGGGGGACTCTTCCTTTTGGGATAAGGATCCTAAGTAGCATGGAAGCTCCCTGGCAGGGATAGTCTTTCAGACTAGGGCCTCACCTAGAGGATGTCCCAGACTCCTGCTCTGGGCTCTGGAGGCTGGGGTCTGCAAGTAGGCAGCACCCCAGCTGAAGGGCAGGGAGGCCTCTTCCTGCGGCTGCTTAAGTCCTGGCCGGGATTTCTGCCTCTCCCTGGCTGGGGTGACTTTGCAGAGGTTTGGCTGCAGCACCGAGGGGCAGCTGGCTACAAGGCAAATTTCGGGGGGGTGAGGTGGGAAATGGGTGAATGGGTTTGTGAGGGTGATGCCAGCTGACAGGCACAGGGGCCATGAGGAGAGGTGAACAGCCCAGGCTGCTGGCTGGCAGGGCAAGCAGTCTCACAAGCAGGCTCAGCGTGGAGACATGGGAAGCACCCTTACCCCCAGTTCCTTGGGGCATCTACCAGAAACCCACCTTGCCGCTCACTGTGGTGGCATTGTCAGGGGCTACCCCGAGCTCAGACACCTTCTTGAGTGTGGCGGGGGTGACATGCGTCAAGTGCACGCTATGTCCCCACTCTGTGCACGCAGGGGGCTGGAGACTGGTGGGATCCTGTCTCCCCCACCGCTACTTCACCCCAAGACTAGGTCTCACTCTCAGGCCGAACCGGACTTGAGAAGCGCAGAGGTGTCACGTGGTCATGGTGGTTCTTCCTGAATGTTCCAGCAAAGACTTCCAGAAAGAAGGGGCTGCTGAGCTTGGGCACCGAGGTGAGGGGAGAACGATCTGCCAGGCAGAGGTGAAGTTTTAAGCAAAAGCCAGAAATGCTCTGGTGACAGGAACCAGTTTGTCCATTTCACCACCCGGGGCTGGACACCAAGGGTGTGACTGGAAGAGTGCATCTGAGGCATGTGTGTGTGCACGTATGTGCGTGTGCATGCATGTGGGTTCAAAAGTCTTTCATTTACCAGACGTTTATCAGTCACCTGTGAGGTACAAGCTGCTGTCTGGGGGACTCTTATAATTTTTAAAGGTGTTACATGTGTCTGTCAGGCAAGAGCGGTCTAAATAATCCACACACAGATGAAATTGAATGGAGGCGGGTAGAGGCTTCGAGAAGTCAGAGCAGAGAGCCGGTGACACAAGAAGTCAAGGAAAGCTTTACGGACGCGGCACTGTCGTGGGATTACCAGAGGGGAAGGGTGTCCAAGTAGGGCCTTGGCTGGACCCTGAAAGCCCACAGCTTTGCAGGACAGTGTGTAGGGCCTGGAGGAGCCTGGTGGGTGGGAGGTAGGCTGGGGTCTCCTGTGAGGACCTTCCTGCCGGTGGGTCTGTGCCTTTGTTCTGAAGGTGATGAGCCTCACTGACCCATTTTTCTGTTTGTTTCTACACTGTTCCAATAAGCCATATTCCCAACCCTTTTTATTATACTTGAGATAAGGTCTCACTAAGTTGCCCACGCTGACCTCAAACTCCCGATCCTTCCGCCTCAGCTTCCCAAGTATCTGGGACTACAGATGTGAGCCACTGTGCCCAGCTCACTGAAGCATCTCGAGCAGTATTTTGTTGTTTTTAGATGTCCCTGGCAAGTGAGAAGGGTGAGATTCAGGGGTATGCGAGAAGGGGCTAGGGGCACAGCTCGGTGGCTGAGCGCTTGCCTAACAAGTGCTCCTGGCGTCCCCAGCACCACATAAACTGGGGGTGGTGACAGCACATGCCTGTAATCCCAGCACTCAGGAGACTGAGGCAGGAAGACTGCCATGTGTCAAGACCAGCCTGGGCTACATAGTGAGCTCAGGACCAGCCTGGACTGTACAGTGAGACCCTGTGTCAACCACAAAGGAGGACATGAGAAAGGAAGGAAGGTGGAACGGAGGGAGACATTCTGGAGGCTTCTGTGAAGCAGGATCATTAAGACTTGGTGACCAATGGCATATGGGGGTCAAGGGGGACGAGGGTGCCGTGGCTAGGGGTAACTGTGGCCAGGGTAATGCTATGGAGGGCAGCAGCTCAGTAGCCAGAAGAGGGAAAAGCGAGAGAGAGGGGGGACAGAAAACCCGTGTGGGATGGGATTGCTTTGGGGTATCACCATCTTAGGAGCCACCAGGTGACAGGATGAGTGGTACTCCAGGTCAGACTGGAAATCCAGCCTGTAAAATCATCATCCATCAGGGGGTGTCTCTCTATACATCACCTTTTGTTGTAGCCCTGAGCTTGCCCTGTGACTGATGCTGGGGTACCCTCTGCCCAGGAGTGCTCAGAGCCTGCCTCTGGGTATTCCCAGTCTAGTGGGAAACAGATATGAAACTAGACCTTTCCACTACTCATGTGGAGAGGTGACCAGCACCAAGAGTCACAGAAGAATAACAGGGATGCCGAGAGTCCCAGCGAAGGGGCCTCACGTCTCTCTGGAAACCTTGGCGTTCTGGGGCTCCAGAAGTAGAAGCTTTTGTCTCCATTGGCCTAGTGGGCCATGCACCCCAACAATCACCCCTGCCACTGGATTTCTGCTGTCTTCTTGGCTCTCTGAGAGCTGAAATATCAGAGCCCAGGATGATGCTAGCAACTGCCCCTGCAGTGGGTGCAGGGTGAGGGAGGTATGTAGGGCTTTGGCCCTTCTGAACACCACTTCTGGCTTGGTCCAGGCCAGGGACGAGGCCAGCATGCCTCTTTCAACAAAGAGCAGAGAGCTCTTAGAGTAAGGCTGACTGTAATTCCCTGGGGGGAAATGGAAAGCCCTCACCTCTGTCTGGGAGGCCAAGGGTAAGGGGCCTTCCACATGCTATTCAATTCCTACACACTCTCGTGCCAGGCTCCTTGCTACACTGAAAGGCAAGGTTTCAGTCCTGTGGCGGCAGCGAAGGGCACTTATTCCCAGGGAGCTGTCACTTTGATTAGGAGCCTGTGGAGCCGCAGACTTCCACAGTGACAGGCGGTCACAGGCAATGAGGCGGGACCTCTCCAGCTCCAGTCCTCCAGGCTGTCCGTGGGAGGGAATATGGGGGTGGGGCAATTCTTCCCTCTGAGTTTCCTCACCAGGGCCTGGGTCAGAAGTCTCCTTCCCCAGCTGCACCCCCTCCTGGAATTCTTACTCCCGGCCCCAGGAAGTCCAGAACTTTGGGGACAGGGTGCAGCAGCAGCAGCTTACAGTTCCCCATGTCCCCTTCTCCAGGTACTTCCCCAGCATCCCTGCTCACCCCCACCACTGATACCCAACAGAGGGGTCCGTCCGTCTGTCCGTCCGTCCTTCCTTCCTTCCCTCCTTCCTTCCCTCCCTCCCTCTCTCTCTCTTGAGGCAGAGTCTCACTCTGTTGGCCAGGGTTATCTTGCCCTCACTACACAGCCCAGGCTGGCTTTGAACTCACAGCAATTCTTCTGCCTCAGCCTCCCAATTGTTGGGATTACCGGCATATGCCACCACATCTAGCTAATTTTTATAGGGTGTTGGGGAATGGAACCTAGGGCCTTGCTATGTGAGGCAAGCACTCCAACCACTTTAATTAGTTCTTTGACATCTGCAGACATACAGGTCATGGCCCAAGCTTCCTGGCTTTAACCTTTGATGCAGATGCTGGGCCAGCACAGGGCATGGTAGACCCATGGGTAAGAAGCTGTGACCTGCTGCCTGCCAGGCTGAGCATGTGTTCAGGAGCAGAACTGTTACAAAGTAGTAAAGATACAGCAGAAGGGCATTTCCTCCCATCAAGTTGTCCCAGGAACAGAGGATAATTCAGTCCTTACTCTTCAAACAGGAATATCAGAGTTGAGAGATTAAAGCCACACAGCTGGGTTGGGATCCCAGGTGTCTGACTGTCAATCCTCTCACAGCCCCCACTCCCACTGAGAAGAATATACATTAGGAAAGATTGAATCTGGGTGTGGTGGTACAGGGAGGGAGGCTGAGATAGGAGAGTCTGTAAATTCAAGCCCAGTCGAGCAATTTAGTGATGTTGTCTCAAATGAAAATTAAAAAAAGGAGTTGGGGATGTAGCTCAATGTGAAGGCACTGAGTTTAATGCCCAGTAACATCTCTCTCACCAAAACAAAATAAAATAAAATGAAAAACAAAGATTGAGCCATGTTTACAGGGGAGAATCACCCATAGAAGGCAGTTGGTGCCTAGCAACATGCCTACACAACTGCTTATACCCATGGCCACTCCTCTGCCCTGTGCCTTGATGCCCTCAGCTAAGAGTGGGGAGCTAGGGGCTGGAGGAATAACCCAATGGTTAAAGCACTTGCCTGTCAAGCTCAAGGCCCTGAGTTCCATCCCCCAACACCACATAAACCTGTGCCTGGTAGCACATGCCCAAAATTCTAGCACTTGGGGGGCTGAGGCAGGGGGACTGCTGAGAGTTTGAGGTGAGTGTGGGCTCCATCATGAGTTCAGGACCAGCCTGGGCTGCAGAGCAAGACCCTGTCTCAAGAGAAAATAAAGAGTGGGGAGCCAGCCATCTCTCAGCCTCTAGGCTGGCTAGGGAGGTGAAAGCGAGGTTCTTAAAGTCAGCCGTCAACCAGTCCCTCCTCCAACTCTTTGTATTTATTTTTTGTGTTACTGGGGTTCCAACCCAAGATCTTGTTACAGAGCTACAACCCCAACCCATTTCCTAATTTTTGATTTGTGTATGTGTGTGTGTATGTATGTGTGTATATGTATATATGGTATGTGTGTGACGCTGGGAATCAAGCCAGGGCCTTCTCACTGAGCTACATCCCCAGTCCTTATTTATTTATTTATTCATTTTGAGACAGGGTCTCACTCTGTAGTCCAGGCTGGTTCTGAACTCACTATGCAGCCCAGACTGGCATTGAACTCAGCAATCCTTCTGCCTCAGCCTCCCAAGTGCTAGCATAACAGGCATGCACCACCACGTTCAGTTTATGTGGTGCTAGGGAATCGAACTTAGGTACTTAGTGCTTTCTAGGCAAGTGCTTTAACTGCTGAGCTATTCTTCCAGCTGACCCCCTCCCCCCACCCAGACCACTTTTAATTTTTGATTTTAAGATAGAGTCTCACTAATTCACTAAATTGCTCAGATTGGTCTTGAGCTCCAAGTTTGAACTTGGAATCCTTCTGCCTCAGCCTCCCAGAATGCTGGGGTGACAGGGTCTACCCAAACAGGCCTGGCCTTTCCCAACTCTCGGCAGAACTAACTCAGCCGTCTTACTGAGGGTGGGCCCATCCCCTGGCCCCCATCATCCTTTGCAATGCGACACCAAGGGGAAGAAGAGGAAGAGGCAGGGATTTCAGAAATGGTTTAAACTATGGCTTACTGAACTGGCCTTAGAAATCTTGCGTGGGGATGCAAGAGGGACACAGGAAAAAAGCAGAGGTGGATCAAACTAATGGATTTCTGCAAGTATAAAGGTCAGAGTGTCAGGTCGCTCTCCCCACAACTCTGTGTCTTAAACCTCCCCAGCACCTGTTCTAATCAGCCCCTCCACCTCCGCTCCAAGTTTTGACTACAGAAGCCTCGGGCTGCACTGTGAGCCCTGGAGATCAAAGACCATGAGATCGGGTCATGCCTGAGTCACTGGCTTGATGAGCTCCTCACCTGCCACTCCCCACAGATGGATTAATTTCAGTCCCATCAGGAAGCCCAGGAAGCTCTCTGCCACGTCCCCATCCTTCATGCACCTGTGGGTGCATGTTGCAAAGAAACTGTGCCCCCTTCAGGCCATTAGGAAGTTCTTGGGGTCTAACCATTGCCTCCTGCCATGTCCTCCTTTGGTGGCAGGTGACAGGAGTATCCCCGGCTCTCCCTGCACGTCCATTACATCTCCAGGTGACCCTGACCATCGGCACTGCCTCCCCGCCCCACCCCCAGACCACCAGGACAGACAAGGTTGTCTGGGTAGAGAATTAGGGGGCTTAGCTCAGATCCCTGCCCTTCAAGAAGACAAAGATTTTGTCTGTGTCTCAGGGTGGGTTAATTAGCTCTGGGCTTGAGTTTCTTCCTCTCCCCACAAAAACAACTTTTCCCCCCCAGAGCCCCTTCCTAGCAAACCTGTTTTTGGGAGCTGCGCTGCCGGCCCTCCCGAGATGTGCTTTGTGGTTTGGATATTGGCTGCTCCCGAGATTACAGGTTATTGTCTGGTGGAGACAGGATGCTGAGGGGGTGGGGACGGCACAGACTGGGTTTGGAATGTGAGCTTAGGTCCAGCTGTGGGCTGGCTGTCTCCTCTTCCCCCTTCCCCCCCCCTGCCCAGCTACCAGGTGCTCAGGTGAGTAGACAGCCAGCTTTCAGCAAGAGGAGGAGAAGGAAGGACTGAGGGAGGAAAGAAGGGTCTGGGGAGAGAGACGGAAGGGAGGGGGTCAGAAGTTCTAGCTGATCCGATAACACCTCCCCTTCCAGGCACTGCCCGCGTAGTAAACCCAGACTCCCTTTCCCATCCCCAGCGTTCTGAGAAGTAGTAACACTTCTCTGAGCCTCAGTTTTCTCTTCAGGAAAGCAAGTAAATAGAAGAGAGAATGAGGAAGGCTGGGCAGGAGAATAGGGACTTCTGCAGCAGCCAGCCCAGGGGCAGGACAGGGGCAAGATCCTTCCTGCAGGCAGAGAAGGGACCAGTGGCACCTCTTTCCCTGGAGGTCACTGTGGACGAAACCAATGGGCACTTTCAGTGAAGAGGCTCCAGGCAGGGACCCTCGGAGGGGTATGTGGAATGTGCCAGTAAATGGGATGCCCCAGCACCCTCCCCATCCCTGGGCCCACCCTTGCCTCACATCCAGCCCTGGGGAAGGACAGGCGCCCTGCTCTGTCCACCCGTGGTTGGGATGGGGGCGCCAGGGGCTGGGCAGCTCCTTCCTCACAAGGGGGAACAGGCCAGTAATCGTGCAGCTTTCCAGCCAGGGAAGTCCCTCCCTCCGCCCTCCCCTCCTGTCCCTTGCATTCCCTCTGTCACTCTGGCTGGGTTTCATTCGCTCCTGCACTGCGCTCCCTCCTGGTGCCTCCCTTGCCTCTGAAGGCGGAGAATGCTCCTGGGTGAGTGCTGAGGACCCCTGAGCTGGGGAGTGGGGACGGCAGGCAGGCCTTAGGATCTAAGAGGCCAGGTGGTCCTCCCCACATGGTGCCCTATCCTTATCCTGCTATTGTCGCCCCCAAAAGTTGTCTGCCAGAAATACGGTGGCCAGCTGACTCTTGCACTCTTGCCCAGGTCCACAGCTGGCTTGGGAACACCCTCTCTGGCTGAGAACCAAGCTGCGGGGCAGGGGCCACTGGGGAGCTGGAGGTGCACCTGGCAGGCCTTTGGGTGCAGTCCCAGGAGGCGGGGGTCCAAGCTTCCTTGCATCAATCCACCTTCAATGCCCCGAGGGGCCAGGGGAAGGGGGAAAGGTTGGCAGGGGCTGAAAAGGGAGCTGCTAGAGGACAGCTGCAGACAGTGGGGAACAGGAACAGAGTGGTACCGATAGCACTGGAGTCAACCTCAGTGTCCTTCCCTTCCTTTGTAATCAGATTGAGCTCACTACATAGCCCAGACTGACCTTGAAGCCAGCAATCCTCCTGTCTCAGCCTCCCGAGTACTGGGACTACAGGCATGTGCCACCATGTCTGGCTTATTCTCCCCCTTTTATCTGCGATCTCCCCACTCACCTCTCCACACGGGAGCTACTCTGGGGCCTTTTCTGAGGGGAAACAGCCATCAAGGGATGTTCTGAGGAACCTCCTCCAGGGTCAAGAGCCTACAGCCAGTGGGGCTAGGGGCAAAGCTTCTCTCCTGACTAGGCTTTGGGGTCTTCCTCCAGCTTGGGGAGGGTCTAGATATTAACATATCCTGAGCGTGTGCGCGTGTGTGCGCTGGCACACACACAAACACAGAACCACCCGGAAGTAGGTGGGGGCCCTGGCTGTGGTGAGAATCCTCCTGGGGAGGGGGCAAGCACTGGGCTTTGGCTCCACCTGCATCCACCCACCCCATGCCCTCCCCACCTCTGGCTCTCTCTCTCCCATTGTTCCCTGCAGAGTTTTGGTTTTATAGAAATGGCAACATTATTATTTGATATGTACACAAGTGCTCACATGATTATGTCTCTGGGAGGAGCCTGTCATCTGCCCTGTGACTTGGGGGTAGAGGTGAGAGGAGGGGAAAGAGCCTGTGTTTGGCTATATTATCTTCTAAGTCAGAAGCATCTGGTTTTGTAAGGCAGCAGTGGGCATATCCCTGTTTCTTTGGGTAAATGTATCTACTGCACAGAGTCGTGTGTAGTATCTATTTGTATGACATGTGTGACACATGTCTAGGTGTATGACATGGTGTGCCTGTTCTTTCTATTGTCTATAGTGGCATCTGTAGGGATCTGTGAGCCCATGTCTGTGTCTCTGGGTGTGTGTAGTACAAGCATGTCTGTTGACTGTACATTCCGTGTATATGTTTGTGCTCACACACAGCCCAGGTGGGTACGTGTTTCACGTGATGGGCACCACCTCCACCTGTGCACACATCAGTGTGTGCAGATAGCAGCTTAGTCTCACTGTGGAGAGACATGTGCATGCACGTGCCTGGTATCTGAGCCTGTTGCTATCTGTGTGGGTGTCTCTGGGCCTAAGAGTGCGTGTCCCTGTGTGTGTATCTTTTCCGGTAGGGGTACAACAGCAGGACGTGATTTCCCTGGGTCTTCTCCATTGGGTAGAAGCCAGAGTGATGTTATTTTATAAGACACCTGCTCTGTTCTCCTAACTCAGGCTCAACTGGAGCCTGGAGGCAGCCTCTCCGAGCAGCCTGGCTTGTTGTATGTGTGACTAAGCCAACAGCCCGCCCTCTCGAGGCAGCTGTCCGATGAGCCGTGGATCCTGGCTCTGGATGCCAGCGTTGGGGTGGAGGAGACTACGCCAAGGCACTGAGCGACGGTGGCTATTCTGTTGCAGAATTCTGTCACACAAGACCCACCCATGTTGATGCTTTTGCGGGTACAGAATCCAGACCTGTCAGCCATGTGGTACCATTCTGGGGCAAATGTGGTGGCGCTGGCAAGTGCCTTCATCCGAGTGTAGCCAGGAGCCAGGCAGCCACACGCGTGTGTGCATGTGCCATGGCTCTTGGCTCTTGTTCTACCCCGGGGCCCTGGGGATCAGGCCTCACGGTGAATGTCAGAGGCAGACAGTAGATGGCACAGGACCACACTGTGTGTAGGGCACTAGGGACAGTGTCCAGGGGTCACTGGACAAGCCCAGGCTTCAAATCAACATGTGCCCTAGACCTTGTGTTCCCAGTGGTGAGGGGCTGAAAGGCCCTTCTGGTGATTCTGCTGACTGGCCAGAAGGAGACAGTGGACCAGCAAATGCACTGGGCCAACTCCTTCTCCAGCTGACCTCTGCAGCCAGCACCTCATGTGGTCCTCAGCTCATTTCTGCCCTGCCCTTCCTCCTCGGGTTGTGATTTTCGTTTCACAGAGAAGACTGGGGCCCCTAGTGAAGTCTACAGTGCAGAGTTAAATTTAACTGGAGCGCCGTCCCAGGCCTATGGACGCCAGGCCGCGTCTGGGAGGTGCACGGATCACACCCCCACATTCCTCCTGCACGGAACCCACCCCTCTTTATATATGGGGAAACCCAGACAGGCCTGAGGGTGTTCTGTGCCCCTGACGCTCTAGGAGCGAGTCACCCCAAACTCCTTTCTCTCTTCCCTACTTGTTACAAGAACTCACTAGAAAGCCCTGAACAGAGCTCCCTGCTAAATCAAGACACCTCTGTCGCTTCCCAGGGGAGAAAAGGTCAGAACCCCCAGCCTTCACTACAGTTTGGGTCCTTTAGCATTAGGCACTGCCATGCCCACCTCAGCTTGGCCTAGACCTTTGGCCCTGGTACTGACAGCTTCCTCCTGATGGATGGTGATTCGTCGTCACCCCCTGCCCAGAATGCACTTTCCCTTGTAAAGGTTCATTTCTCCCGCTGGGAGACCTGGTTCCTCTGTCCCGGAGCTCTTGGTCCGTAATTCTGAGCACTGGGCCAGCTGCAGCCCGAACACACTTTGCTGTTTTCGTGCCCATGAACTCCTCGAACTCACAGATAAAAGTAACTGAGTGATCACACCCACCCACCCACCCACACACACACCCCACACACACACCTGCACGCTGAGGCGGGGTTGAGCGCACCAGAGGAGGGAGCTGCAGCAGGTGGGCACGGCCAGGTGAGCCCTGTGGGCTTCCCAGCCCACAACCCGCCCACGCCGGCTGTCCCATTACCGGTAGTGGCTGTTGTCGCTCAGTGGAGCCCTAGGAGACCGCAGCCAGAGCGTTCTCCCCCCACCCCACGTCCCGCTCAAGATGGTGGCTCCTGTGTCTCCGTGAGTGCAGGAGGGTGGTGTGAGGGTGCCCCAGCAGGCTCCTTCAAGCTTTCGGCAAGAGGGGGAGCTCTGGGCTTAAGGCCCTGCACTGGGGGCGGGGTGGGCAGGTGGAGGCTCCATGGCTCTGGGGACCCATCCAAGGCCTCAGAAGAAGAAGCCCCCAACCCTCCCCTCCCCAGTCCCAGACAGGATGGGCCAGTGTGCAGGGAGCTCCTTCAGCGGAGCGTGTGGACTTGTCTAGGAGGGGGTCCAAGAGAGGGGGACCCCAAGAGTCTGGGATCCCCACGCTGGGGCATATCCATATGGGTTTGAGACTGAACATGTTTTGTAGATAGGAAGGAGAGGGGAAAGCGACCAACAAGACAGCAGCGGGATACACGATGGCCCCCGGACTCCCCAAGTTGTGTAGGCTCCTGTCTAGCGCACTAGGTGTGGAGACGCTACTGAGGCTAAGACATGTGCACCCTCCTGGTCAGCCTTGGCCACAAATGGACCACACGGTAATTGCCACCCCACCCTACACAGCCCGGTTCCCTCACATTGAGGTGAAGGTGATGTCAGTGGGTTTTGACCTGTTTGGAGCTGCTCAGCCCTATATGACTTTCTGGGATGACATAATGCCTGTCAGCACTGTCCTGTCCAGCAGCCACTGGCCACATGGGGCTGCTGAGTACTTGGAATGTGGCTAGTGTCAGCTGCGTTCTAGGGTTCTGATTTCTTTCTAATTAAACAGCCATAGGTGGCTAGTAGCTTTGTCCCTTGATGGTGCAGTTTTAGAATTTCCATGATCCCAGCTTGTACCTATGTGCTCTTTGGTTCTTTCGCCAAAACATTTGAATTTTATTCCTCTGCAGAATGGTGCGGGATAGTCAGCTTCTAGATTTGTGGAAAGGCTCTGGACAAGGCCACAGACTCGCAGGCTCTTGGGAAGCAAGCATGTCAGAGGCAGCCATTCTAACCACCCACAGGCGCCCAAGGGTGGTTAAAATGGTTCGGGTGGTTCTTATTATTTTGTGGGGCACTGGCTGGGTGTTAGGCACTGTTCTGCCTCTTTTGTTTGAATGCCAAGTTAGTTACCTCTCCTTCTCTCTCCTCCAAGAACTGGCATGAGAGGAGGGGCTGGAGGAGCGAGGCAAGGGATGTGAAGCAACAGAACTAAGCAGAAATAAGCAGATTTGTAAAGTGTGGGGTGGGCAGTGGAGGGAACCAAGGAGCCAGTGATGGAAAAGGGGATTTCCTGGGAAAGGACATTCAGACATTTGCTCTGAAAGGGGCCAGCTGAGCTAAGACCACAAGCAAAATGGAATAGGCCAGGTCAAGTAAAGGGAGAGAGGATGGATACATTTTAGAAGTAGGGCACTGGCTACAGGAATAGCTCTGCAGTTAAATGCTTGCCTAGCAAGCTCAAGACCCAGGGTTCGATCCCCCAGCACCACGTAAGGTAGGCATGGTGGTATACCATATAATCCCAGTACTCAGGAGGCTGAGGCAGGAGAATTGCTGTGTGTTCAAGGCCAGCCTGGGTTACATAGTGAGTTTAGGACCAGCCTGGACTACAGAGCAAGATCCTGTCTCAAAAAAAAAAAAAAAAAAATTTTTTTTTTTTTTTAGGGCAGTGTGTGCAAAGGTACTGGGAATCTGATACCCAGGAAGAACTGAGAGAAGGCTGGTATTGCTGGAGGAAATGGGAGGCATGAGTGGCCACTAGGGGGGAAGTCAACAATACAGTCACTCCACCTTTTTTTTTTTTCCTTCCTTACTTCTCTCATCCCCATTAGAAGAGCCCACTAGAAAAACAGAGCTCCCGACTAATTCAAGACACTTCTTACACTTCGCAGGAGAGGAAAGGTCAGATTCCCCCAGCCTTCACTATGGTCTGACAGACCTCAAAAGGGATTTTGGCACTGGACTCAGACCAACAGGCAGTTGTGGAGGGGTTTAAGCAGCATGTTTTTTAAAAGCCCTCTAAGGGCTGGGAGCACAGCTCATTGGTTAGAGCACTTTCCTAGCATGCATAAAGCTCTGGATTTGATTCCCCGGCACCACATAAAATATTAGTAGCTGAGCATGGTAGTGCACACCTATAACCCCAGAACTCCTGTGGTGGAGATAAGAGGACTGCCATGAGCTCAAGGCCAACCTGGACTACAGGGGAAGACCCTGTGAGAGAGAGAGAGAGAGAGAGAGAGAGAGAGAGAGAGAGAGAGAGAGAGAGAGAGAGTCCTCTGGCTCGAGAAGAGTAGAAACTGAGTACTGTGTGAAGCAGGAAATCGAAGTGATCTGCATAAGGCCACATGCAACACTATGAAGAGAATGAAGAGGCTGCAGACAGGTCTTGGAGGTGGAATCTACAAGTCCTATTGATAAACAAGTTATATATTTCCGAGGCAGTATGAGTTAGAAGGGCAGATTTCTGGCCACAGCATCTGGGAGTGGAGAACGACTAGGACAGGGGTGAATGTGCAGGAACTGAGCATGAGTTCTGTATAGCTAGGTGTAGTGGCAATGCTTATAATCCCATCACCCTGGGAGGTTAAGAAGGTTTCAAGTTCGAGCCTAGACTGGACAACTCAGTGACCCTGTCTTGAGAAATAAAAAGCTCTAGGTTCAATTCCCAGAAGTTGTGTGTGGACAAGCGAGGAAGGCAGGGGATGAGGCCCAGGCTGGGTCATGTATTTTTGAGTGGTCCACAGAGATGGTTCTGGTGTCTCTGTACAGGTTGGGAAGAGGAGACGACCTCCAGCAGTCATAGACTGGCCAACAGGGGGAAGGAAAACCAGGGGACAAACAGTCCAGGAAGGCAAAAGAAAAGAACGTTCAGCAGGGGGGTGGAGGTGGGGGTTATGGTCAGCTGCAGCAAGTGGGCACTCAGAGTCCAGGGGCACAGCACCAACGCCCTGGCAATGAGGAGGACCTTGCCTTGCACATAAAAACAAACATGATCTCGGCCTTCCAGGAAACAAGTACAGAGATACCGAGAGAATTCTTGTACTTACAGAGAATTTCGTAAGACCAGAGGACAGGTGCCAGATCAGCTGAGGGGCCCAGGATGCCTGAGCTGCTTTCAAGAAATGAATGAGAAGCCAGGGCTGATGATACAGGCCTGTGATCTTGGCAGTCTGGGAAGCTGAGGAGGATCTTGAGTTTGATCGCTGGTTGGGTAGCTCGCTGACTCAGCAAGGCCCTGTCTCAAAAATTTAAGAAAAAAGAGCTGAGGATGTAAGTTAGTGCGAAGGCCTTGGGTTCAATCCCAGAACTAGAGATAGACAGGTAGTAGGTAGGTAGGTAGATGTGATAGGTAGGTGCTGGCCAGAGAACGAAGAGACAGGAATTTCAGGCTGAGAGGGTGGAGGCAGGGGAAAAAGTAACAGCTTGGTGTAGGCAGGGAATGACTTCTTCGGAATTGGCTGGGCCAACTTGATCTCCTCTGGGAATTGCTGTGAAGTACCTAGCACAAAGCCTGGCTCCATTCACAATCACTGGATGAGTGGCAATTACTGCCGCTAAAACTATTAGGCACAGAGAGGCAGGGACAGGTTGGAGATCATTAGGAGTTGGCAGGTTTGCCCAATCGTTGGGCATAGCCTTCTGGTCCTGAGCCGTTCATCCTGGCCTCATGCCTGGGGGATGGTCGAGGCCTTTCATCTGGGGCCTAGCTCCCTGAGCAACCCCCACTTCTGGGCTACCCTTCCCTACCCACACTGCCAGTGTGCGTGAGTGTGAGTGTACACTTGCGTGTGTGCAGGGATGCGAGCGTCAGAGAAAAATCTTGTTGCTCGGGTTTGTGACTTAGAAGTTCAGCTTCGTGCGGACTTCCTTTTGACAAGGTGGGTGGTGGGAGCTGCAGTGACCAACCATCTCCTGGGCTAAGAGCCAGCGATCTGCATTGTAGTCAATTACTGATGACCCCAAGAGAATCGTGGCCTCTGGGACTCAATGTCTCCTAACACTGCCCTAGAAAATGAGGTTGATAGCTGGTAGCAGTCTTGCCAGCTCTGAGCTCTGAGATGCTACCGTAGTCAAAGCTAACAATCCCTTGTCCCAGAGGAAGGAGGCCTCACAGGGGGCTTCAGGCCCAACACCTCCTTACCGGGCCCTTTGCATGGCTCCCCACACTCCCAAGGACCCCTGTCCTATGGAGTCCAGTCTGGACCCTGCTGTGGAGGACTCAGTGAGCAGCATGAACCCACCCTAGCCTCCCCCCCCACCAATGGCCCCCAACTCTTCTCCCTTGTCTCTTTCATCTCTAGTCTCCCATTGGCAGAGCAGGAATAAGCCTTTCTGGCTAAGTTAGATGGATGGTCCCCCTGAAGTCTACCAGCTCTTCCTGTCAGTGTGGGAGGCAGGGGGACACCCGCATTTGGGTGGGGGTCAGGAGCCCACAGCCTCCAGAAAGGAATGGTGCCCCAAGGGAAGAAACCAGCTGGAGAGGCCTCCAGTTCCAACAAGAAGTGTAAGCGTTACTTTAATGAGCACTGGAAAGAGGAGTTTCCCTGGCTTGACTTTGACTGTGAGCGGAAGCTGATGTTTTACCTCGAGTGCTGCCAGGCCTTGGTGCGGAACAAGCATGGCAAAGCCAAGAACACCTTCACCGTGGACACGGACAACTTCCAGCGCCACGCCCTTCTTTGCCACATCACCTCAGGAGCCCATCGCCAAGCTCTGGCAGTCAACCAGGGCCAGCCTGCTTTTGAGGGCCCAACTGAGGGAGGAGGGGCCTGCCGAGGCCTGGCTACCATCCCCACCTCCAGGGATGTCACTGTGGAGGTGGACCCAGCCAAGGTGGCCATGCTGACCACTGTGTACTGCATGGCCAAGGAGGATGTTCCTGATGACTGCTGCTCTGCCCTGCTGGAGCTGCAGAAGTTCAACCTGTGCCGGGCACTGCTGGACACAGAGCATGGCAGTTCCTACAACCCAAGAAGGGTGAGGGACATGCAGGTGGGTGGCAACCAGAGATATCAGGAAGTTGGAGAGGGAGGACACTGAGCCACCTGAGAATAGCCCTAGCATGCCCAGGCCCCCTTCGTTCTTAGGAATCTTCACCAAAGGCCTCCTATGCACATGGCCACTGAAGAGACTAGCCCTGGCCCTGACCTTGGGCACATAGGAGTACTCTTCTCTTACTACCTAGGCCAGAGATTGCAAGCAGGTGGCCTTGAGGCCTGACTGGCCCACTAACGTCTGTTAGTGGCTTTTTGCCACATTTCTGAAAACCTCAAATTAATTTCCAACTTCCACATTTCAAGAGATGATATATAAAAATCTAGATTTGTGACTTCTACTGACAAGTGAGGTCCCAGTGCCCTTGGGGCAGGATAAGGGGAGCCAGAGAGCAGGTAATGGCTGGCCGTAGTTTTCCGTTCCCTCTGGGTGATAGCTGGCCCACTTTAAGCTCAGTTACGCATGTAGTCCCTGGAAGGTTTGGCTGAGTGAGTTCTGGGGCACTGGTGTGGGGTCAGGGGAGTTGGATCTCATCCTACAGAGGCGGCAAACAGCACAAAGCTAGGACTCATGTAAGTGCTTGTGAGCTGTCCAGTGAATGTGGGTGCTGGTTAGTCCCTGAGTTGGACAGTGGAGAGAGACTCCCAGGAATGAGGCAGATGGCGGATGCTGCAGAAAAACAGAAGGAGGCAGCTAGCCTTCCTAGAGCTCTTAATGGTTCATGAAGCACAATATATAAGAGCAACAATAAAAAATTACATTTATAACTTGTGTAAATGCTCTGTGAAGATTAGGAGCAGGTATGAGCTGAGAGTAGGTAGTATAGAGCTAAGAAAACTGAAGTCACTTGCCCAAGGTAGACAGCCAGGAAGTGGCAAAGATTGTCCCAAAGGCCTGTGCTCTTCTACCTCCCTGCCCGCCTGCCTCCCCCACCTCCTTCAGACCTAACTCTCCTCCCTCCTTTTATCTCCCTGGCTGACCCAGGTCCCCACCCCCCAGTATGTGGGGCTGTTGCTAGGTGAGATCAGGGATTGGACTGAGTCCCACAGCCTGGCCCTCTTTGTCCCTTGGGTGTCCCCGTGTGATGGCCAGCCCGCTACTACCTTCCTGGGCAGTGTGGAGCTACAGGAGGGTGAGGCCACTACTGGCCAGCTCCTGCAGGCCTTTGGTGCATTGGTGCCCAAGCTGGCCTGGCTCAGCTCAAGCCTCCCCAGTAATCACCTGAGCAGTGTGGGCCTGCGGCTCAAGGCCACCTGCCCGTTGCTCACAGACCTGTACTGCCTCCACAGCCGGGCAGATCCCGGGCCCCCTGGCTACCTGGGTGAATAGGAGAGCATACTGGATGCCCTCTTCCGTCTCCATGGTGGCCCCTGCTCCCACATGGTCCCTGAGCTTCAGGCAGAACTGGACTTTGCTGCTATTGACCTGGCAGGGCCCTGGCCAGTGCCCTGGGCCTCCCTGCTGCCTGTTGCGGAAGCAGTGGCAGAGGCCTGGCCTTGCCTGGTGCCCACCCTGGAGGCAGCGGTTTCAGCCTCGCCCATGGCGGCCTTGCTGGGTCTGGCTCCGCGGCAGTTCACCTTTGTGGCCTTCACCCACCTGCTGCTGGATGCCCTGCCCTCCATACAGAAGCTTGCCCTGGTCCTGCGGCCGGAAGAGCCGGACTTGGCCTTGATGCAACCCTTGGTGATGGCAGCTGCAGCTTCCCTCCAAACTCAGCACAGCTCGGGCCGCCTGGCTCCAGGGCTTCCTGCAGGAACTGGCGTTCTTGGACCTCGACTGGGCGGAGGGCGGCGCACCTACCGCGGCCTGGAGCTGACCGGCTGGCTACTCTAAGACTGCGGTTCAGGACTTGGAGCGGCTCCGGGCGCTTTCCTGGACTTTAAGCGGTGGGGGCTGCGGGACGCAGTGACGACTTTCGCTACGATCTTCGACCCCCGCCGCTGTGCGCCCAGCGGGCCTGCGCGCTCCGAGCTGCGCGAGCTCTTCCCGGACTTTGCCGCGCTCGCCGCCTTGGCCTTGGCCTTGGCGCTGCCCGCGGGCGCCGGCGCCCTGGACAAGGTCGGCCGAAGCCGCGAGCCGCGGTGGTGGGGGCAGAGCCGGGACGCGCGGGGCGGCCACGCGGTGAAGATCGCCGCGGATGGGCCCCTGCTGCACGAGTTCGACTTTGCCCTGGCCACGGAGTTCTTAGAAAGCGGTGGGGGCGAGAGGCTGCTGGCGCTGCCGCTTACCTGAGGGCGACCCCCTCCCAGCCCAGCAGACCTGGTGCCCCGTCGCTCCTCAGGGCCTAGCTGGACTCGACCTTGCCACACCCAAGCTGATCTACTGGGTTCTCCTCGGTTCCTGGACCCTCTGAGCACCAAACTAACTCATCCTGTGGACTGTGCAGAAGAGGGACCCGGCCCCGAGGCAGAAATGCTAGAGGTGTCCAAGCATCTCAGTCCCTCCAGTCCTTTTTAGAATTTCATGAGGAGTGACTTGCCCTTTTTTCTTTCTGGATTCTGTTCACGTTTGGTCCTAGAAAAATGGAAGGGGTCTTGGAGGAAGGAAGGCTGGGTCTTGAGAACTGAAGGGCAGAGGGAAAGGACAGCTGGTCCTTGACTTTCCGACTCCGCTGCTCTTGTAAGCCGGGAGAGCAGGTAACCGTGCTGGCTTGTGTCTACACAGGCTGGTGGTTCAAGGGCACAGTGGCTACTAGGGAGGTAGCAGGGCCTTCCCTCACCTCCTCGCCACCAACAGGCTGCTGCCTGCGGGCTTTTCTGTGTATGATGGTGTATATAGATAAAGTTATGACTGTTAAATAAATCTGTCCTATCTTCCATAGTGTTAACACACGAGAATTCAGGACTTCTTTCGGTTTTGCAATGACAGGGTCCAAAAAAGTCCCAAACTGACTGGCTTTATTTCTGAGTTTTTTCTCCCTCAAAGTCAGTTTGCTCAAGTTTCTAGCCCTCTCCTGCCCGTGCTTCAGACCTTTAAGACCAAAGACTGCAAAACCACAGCGCTGTGCCCCTGGCTTCTGAGAGCTGGACTGGGGGGGCCTGACCCAGAATGTCCATTTGGGGGGGTTGGTTTGCTTATTTGCTCCTGGGGGAAGCAATTGGGCCTCGCCAGAGCTGTGAGCACATCCCTTCAGACTCAGGTGGTTCCACTCCTTCCTATCTGCCTTTCCTGTGGAGGGTGTGGGAACTAGAGGGAGGAAGAAAACAGTTAAGTGAGGGGGAAGGGGGCTGGCCTCTTCCCCAGCCCCCTGAGTTTGGCTTTAATTTGCAATAAAGTGGAAACACAGTGGCTCCACGGTGGCATGTGTGGCAGGGGCCAGCCCTGACTTCTGTCTGTCCGCTCCCTGGGCTGGGAGTCCACTTGGGTCATTAAACTGCCTATTAATGAGGGAGGGCTGCCCTGGCTTGGGAGCCTCTACCTGTACGCTCCTTGCCTCTGCTTCCCCAGCTGTGGAGAAGAGAGCACAGAAGTGGGCTTCTTGCCATCCTGGGCTGGGCTCGGGCTGCTTTGGGCGGTGGGAGACGGTTCTCTTTGTCCTGGTTCCATACCCAAGAAGCCCATCAGCCTTTGGTTCTGGCTGCAGAGGTGGGGAAAGCCCTTTGGCTCCCCATTTCAGACCCTGCCCTTCTTCCTCCTGCAGCAGGCCCAGCCTCCAGCGCCCCCAATCCCTTGCTGGCCTCCCTGTCCCTGCCCGCCCGGCCTCTGCAGCCCCCGCTGGACTTCAAGCACTTGCTCGCCTTCCACTTCAATGGCGCCACCCCGCTCAGTCTCTTCCCCAACTTCAGCACGGTATGGGCTGGGCTGGTGGGTGGGGGTGTGCGGCCAAGCATGGGGTTGGGTACGGCACAGAAGATGGCTCAAGTGGGCAACCTCAGCCACCGGGTCCAACAGGAGCTCGTCCTCCTCCAACACTCCTCCAGAGTAGCTAGATGCTCCCTGCATAGGAGCCCCTGGGCCCAGCTGTATCCTAGGAAACAAGATGGTGTCACCCCCATGCTATCATCCCAACTGCCCAGAGATGATGGAGTCCCTGGAATTTTTGTACAAGGGCGTCTGTAGGGGATCCATGTCAATGTGGGGTGGGGGGTTGTGGTTTGTGTCTCTTTGGGTCTTTGTTCACTGAGGATATGAGTTTGGGCATTGTTGCCGTCCTCTCTGTTTGTACACAGCTCTTCACGCCTGGGTAACCGTAGAGAATGTGTCATATGTCTGAGCATATTTTCTGTGTCTTTGTGCCTTCTGTGTATGTTTAGCCTTCTTCTTCTCTCTCTCTCTTTTTTTTAAACTGGGAACTCAATCCAGGGCCTTCACACTGTGCTACTTCCCCAGCCCACTTTTATTGTTTATTTGAGGCAGGGTCTAGCTAATTTGCCTAGTCTGGGATTGGATTTGCAATCTGCCTACCTTGGCATCACATAGTGCTAGGATTACAGGCATGTGCCAACCACACCTGACTCTTTTTTTTTTTTTTAAGACAGGGTCTCACTGAGTCACTAGGTTGATCAGGCTGGTCTCGAACTTGTGAGCCTCCTGTCTCAGCTGCCCAGAGTGCTGAGATTACAAGCATCACTACCACACCCATCTTGTGTCTGACTTCTCGGTGTGCATATTTTTGTGTTGTCGGGCTGATCCTGAGTTTATGGTTATATCTGTGGTTATGTGCCATCTGTGTGCCTGCAGGTGTGTGTCTTTCTGCTTGACAGTAAATTAGTAAGTGCCCATGAGTTTATGTGAGTTTACGTGCTCTGCCTGTACCCGTGTGCACATTTTTGTGTCTGTATGTGCACGCTATGTAAAGGACAGATGTGGGGACTGTGAAATCTAATTTTTCTCCACAAAGCCTACGAAACTACCTTCATTTTTAATTTTGAAAAGCCTATGAAATCACAGATGAACTCAACCTCATCCTGAGGAGATAGTGTCAGATTCTGTCTCAGTCACTCTTAGGAGTCCCCTCTGGCCTCCAGTGTAGTCCAGAGGAGGGAAGGAGTCTGGGCCATTTGGGCCAGGCCTCTGGGCTTCAGTCCCAACTGTCATTTGTTGACACCTCACTACTCAAGGGTGTGGGCCCCCAAGGGTGGGCAAAAACACTGCTGCCCTCCTTGCTGGAGGCCGGAAGGCCATTTCTTCTCAAGTGTTGTCCCTAGCTCCCCATTGCCTAGGATGCCCTTCTGGTGAGAACCTCTTTGTTCTTGAGGTGGTCTCTGAAGCACTGCTCTCCTCCCAAAGTCTGTTCCCTTCTGTGGGAAGGCAGAAAGTTCCTCTTGACAAACTCAGACAAGCAAGACCTTTGATAAAAGGAAACATAAAAGCTTGCCTTGATAGACAACAACAAAATTACTCAAAATAAGGCAAAGGAAGAAAACACCCAAGTTAATATCCCAAGGAAATGATCCTGCTGGAGTGATCTGAGGCCTCCCCTTCCTGCCCCCCTGGTGACCTGCTCTCTTGACCATGGCTCTCACTCTCCCAAGAGGTCATCAGAGCCTCAGGTCCTGTGGCAGGGCCAGAGCTGAGAACACAGACTTGCCTTCTTCCGCTTACAGGTCCAGGCACAAAGGCTGAGTTAGGGGAGCGGAAATTCTAACCTGAGGTTTCTTTGTTCCTTCCCTGCCTCTCCCCATGCTTCCTCTTGGTTCTGATAGTTATGATTCTTGTGAAAGAGAAGAAAATAGCAGAGCTGAGTCTAGAGGGGCAACAAGAGCTGTCAAGGAGATCACTAGGCCATGGTTCTATTTCTCAGAATATGCAGGTCACCCCGACTGGCCCCCCGCTGCCAAGAAGAAGCCCAAGCTGGCACACACCGTTAGCCAGGGAGGAGGCTGGCTCTCTCTATCTGTATCTGACATCTACAGGATGGGAAGTTCTTCCTGGAGGCTGACGCCATAGTCTTTAATTTCTGTAGTTGGTTCTGTTCCCCATCCAGAGCCAATCCCAGAGTTACTGTGCCCTCCCACTCCCCTTACAGATGGACCCAGTCCAGAAAGCTGTCATCAGCCACACATTTGGGGTCCCCTCCCCACTGAAGAAGAAGCTCTTCATTTCCTGTAACATCTGTCACCTGAGGTTCAACTCAGCGGTGAGAGGACTCGGGGAAGCAGGGCTGTAGGGGAGGGGGGAGCTGCTGGATGGGGAGGGGGCTGGAGACTGAGCCTTCCTTCTGGGTCTTTCCTGTGCGGTCCTTATTATCCAGCCCTGGTTGCAGAACAGGCACCCCAGTCCTTCAACTGTCCTCCCCTCCCGCTCCCCTGCCCTTTCCTACCACCCCCTGCTGCCCACTTGTAGCCCCTGGCATTCCATTTCCCTTCTCATGGCTTCTGTTCCTTCTGGATCCTGCAAGAGGAAAAACTGCCCTTCCCCTCCCACCCTCCACGCTGCGGGCTCCTGCAGCCACCCCATGAGCTCCTGGTATGCAGTTTACAGAATGTGTCATGCCCTTCATCTTAAGGGATCTCATGACACGTATGTGAGAGAGATGCAGGCATGATTATCATCATTCCCACTTTTCAGACGAGGAAACTGAGCCCCAGAGAGGGTGAGGGAGTTGCCTAAGCCACACAGTGGATAAGTAGCACAGCAGGGATATGAAGCAGGCCTGGCTGACCCCATAGCCTGCATACTTTCTATCACAGCCAGCTTCTAAGGAGAGGAGGACCCTCACCTGGCATCCCCAGGAAGGCTTACCTCCTGTCCTGGAAATTCTGGGGCTTGGGCTAGATGTCACAACAGCTGTGGTGAAAGGACCCAAGGGTGAGCTGTGGAGATCTGTCTTCTCTCCTTTGGGAGAGCTGGGTGGGGGAGCAACGAGTGGGATCTCTGGCTGAGGAAGTGAGGGCACAGACAGCCTGGATTTGGGAGTCCTGACAGGCTTTCAGGTTACATGAGTCCCGCGAGAGATGGACAGAAGCCAGGTGTGGTGGCACAGGCATGTGGTTCCTTCATTCTAGAAGGCTAAAGTAGGAAGACCGTAAGTTTAGTCCCAGCCCCAGCCTGAGCAACTTAGTGAGACTCTGTCTCAAAGCATTAGAAGGCCTAGAAATATAGCCCAGCACAAAGGCCCAGGGTTCGATCCCAAGTACCACAAAAAGAGAGACAGACAGCATTTGCTGAGAGGGGGACTGTGTCTTCTTGCTGGGCCTTGGCACAGAGCCTGGCAAACAGCAGATGCTCCATAGATGTTCGTGAAAAATTGAACAAAGAGATGAATGTTTAGGGGGCATAACCCAAATATGAGAAGTGCTTAGTTTTCTCCAAGGGTGCACTGTAGACTTGGTAACTAAAATTCATGAGCATAGCTTATATGTTGTAAGGTTCTTGCAATCCACATTCCCATTTAACTCTGACAGTCCTGTGAGGTTAGTATGAGCATCACAAAGTTTCTAGGTGAGGAGATGGCTCAGAGAGGTTATGTGACTGACCCAAACATGCACAGCTGAGCAGTTAGAATTTGAAAGCAGAGACCGCCTGCCTTGGAACTCCTGTAGGAGGACACATTCTGTAAACCCCAGGGCCACACATGTGCAGTGATGATAACCGTGACAAGAATTTGTCCCTTCTGTGACCCCAGCTCTGTATCCCTTGGACCTGTGCTCAGATTCACTTCCTGATTGGGACATGTGGACCCAGCCAAGAAATGTTGACCTCATGCCCTCCCCTCTCCAGAACCAGGCTGAAGCCCATTATAAAGGCCACAAACATGCCAGGAAACTTAAGGCTGTTGAAGCTGGCAAGAGCAAGCAGAGGCCACAAGCCCCGGCCCGGAATGGGGAGGTGGTTTCCCCAACCCCAACCGCTGCCAGTGGAGACCCCAAAATGCTGCACAGCAAAGGTCAGTCCTGAGTTCTCCTTCCATCCCTACTTCAGCCGTGGTTTCTGAGCAGGGATTCAGAAAATTCGGCTACTTATAATCGTCCATGAGCTTCCTGTGTGAACATATCCAGAAATATGTTACAAGCACTCCCAGAAGCCTGTCTTGGGTCCTCTCCTGGTCACCACCTTTCTGCATGAGTTTCTGAGGGCTACCACAATAAATTACTATTACATGGGTGGCTGAAAACAATAGAAATGTATTTCCCACAGTCAGGAGGTGGGAAGTGTGAAATCAGTGGTCACAGCACTGATTCCTTCTTGGGGGCTCAGAGGGAAAAACTGTCCCATGCCTCTCTTCTAAGCATTTGGTGGTTGCCAATGGTTTTTGGCACTGCTTTGGCCCACCGAAACATAACTTCAGACTCTGTATCCATTTTCACATATCTGCAAAGACTATTTCCAAATACGGTCACGTTGTGAGGCTCCATATAGATATGAATTTGGGGGAAACATATTCAACCAGCTTTACCCTCCTCTAGCCCTGGGATAACTCTGGGGCTCAGCATTAATTAGTTTCAGCGGGCTTTGATGAATCATAAAGTATACAGGTTTCTGTGTCTGGCTTGTGTTCATATCTTGTTTTTTTGTTTTGTTTTGTTTTGAGACAGGGTCTCGCTCTGTGGTCCAGGCTGGTCCTGAATTCACTTCAGAGCCCAGGCTGGCCTTGGACTCACGGCAATCCTCCTGTCTCAGCCTCCCGAGTGCTGGGATTACAGGCGTGTGCCACCACGCCCAGCTAATGTGGTGCTGGGGAATCGAACTCGGGTACTTAGTGCTTGGCTTAGTGCTTGCTCAAGCGCTTTAACTGCTGAGCCATTCCTCCAGCCCCCATGTGTTCATATCTTGTGAACATTCAATAACACTCATGTCTCTAACATTGTTTGTTGTATGTAGTTGCAGGTTTCCTATTAACCACTACACAGCACGAGCATATCCTATCCTCCCGTGTGACGGACACCTCCACAGTTTCATTTTTATGCTATTATGAATAGTGTTCTCCAAATATTCTACATGTTTCGGTGACTTCTGCTTACTTAAGTTAGCAAGTAACTAGAATATCAGAGTTGTGAGGGTTTCCTAAGACTACTCTGTCCAATTTTATCTTTTCAAATGAATAAGCTAAGGCCCAGTGGATGGGTGGGAGAGTGGGGCCTGGAGCTCAGTAGTGGTCATCCCTGCACCAGGGACCCTTCTGCACCACTATCCCACCTCTGTTGTCATCGGTACACATCACGGGCTCAGGATCATTCTGGGCCTCCCACACTCACAACTGTCCCCCCACTTCCCCAGCAGTGCCTGCAGCCTCTCCAGCCGACCCCCCACTCCAGCCACCACTGATCCCAGACCCCCCATCCAGGGAGCCAGGCCCCTCAGACCTCTTGGATGCTGCCTCCTCTTCCTCCTCCTGCTCCCCCTGCTCCCCAGAGCCAGGCAGAGAGGCGCCGGGGCCTGAGCCAGTGGCAGCGGCTGTGGGGAGTGGTGTGAGCGGGGAAGTCAGGAGCGAGAAGGGACGCCTCTACTGCCCCACGTGTAAAGTGACAGTGAACTCGGCCTCCCAGCTCCAGGCTCACAACACAGGTCAGTGCCCCCCGAGAGCTGGAGTTGGGGGAGGAAAGGCAGAGGCTGAGCCTCCCCACGCTCCGGGTAGGCTTGAGCTGCTGCGCACTGTGCCCAAGTGCTGTGCTCCACTGCTGCTGGGCAGCAGGCATTTCTGGTTCCTCCCTGCTAATCCCTGGGAAGGGAGAACTGGGGAACAGAAGTCTGGAGCAAAAAGAAACGAAGGTCATGACATCTCAGATGGGCCTCCAGAAGATAGGAGGCAGCTTCTCCTCCTCATCTCTCCTTAGATCAGACCAGAAGGAAGGGACCGTGACAAGAGCAGATGGGAAAGATGGGAATCTGACCAGTGGCCCACGTGGCTTTGCTGGGGGGAGGCAAGCGGGAAACCCCTTCAGCCGGAAGGCAGCGTGCGTGCGTGTGTGCGCGCGTGTGCAGAGCAGCCTTGACGCTTTGGACGTTGAAACTGACTTTTGCCTGGAGGGGTCTCTGTGGCCCCTGCACCTTTAGTACTGACAGTCTTCTTCCCTCCTTCCAGGAGCTAAGCACCGGTGGATGGCAGAAGGTCAACGAGGGGCTCCCCGAAGGGGTCGGGGCCGCCCAGTGTCCCGGGGAGGGGCTGGGCACAAGGCCAAGAGAGCGGCAGGGGTCCGGGGTGGCCAGCAGGGGCCCAGCCCTCCTTTCCACTGTGCTCTCTGTCAGCTCCAGGTCAATTCTGAGACACAGCTCAAGCAGGTGGGAGAAGGGAGGCTGGGACGAGGGTGGAACCAGGGAGGAGGGGAGTGTGCAGAGGTAGGGAGAGCGGAACAGGAAGCACAGGAGGGAGGGATGAGGCCAGCTGGGGCGGGGGCTTGGCCTACCAAGGCTGCCCCACAGTGAGTACCCACGGATGTTGCTTGTGCAAGTTGTGAGTAAAGGAGGGGTGAGATAGTCAAGAGCGATGGTTTGGGAGTCTGTGGGCTTCATCTTTCCTCCAGTCTGTCTGTCTGTCTGTCCGTTAGCACATGAGCAGCAGGAGGCACAAAGATCGCCTGGCGGGGAAGCCCCTGAAGTCCTCCAGCCAGCACAGCAAGCTGCAGAAGCATGCAGCGCTGGCTGTGAGTATCCTCAAGGTATCTGTCTCCAGGCAACAGAGCTGGGGCCCGGGGCCAGCGGGAGAGGGTGGGAGGAAGGGAGGGCCAGTTGAGGGGCTTGGGGTTGTATGGGCACTTTCAGACGCCTAGACCTGGAAAGAGCTAGCACTGGGCTTTTGGCTCTCTTGGGATCTGTCCAGAGGAATTTCCGGGGAGGTGGGCTGGGGTGGTAATCTAAGGGCCAAAAGAGATGGGTAGGCGTGCCTCTCCTAGAGACCATCTACTGCACTCGCAGCCCCGCCCTTCTCCCATCCTGAGGTTGTCCTCCCTCTGGGCAGGAAAACAGGTGGTGGAGAAAGCCCTCTGGAAGGACTGTTGGGGGTGGAAGGGAGGAGGATTTAGGTTTGGAACTCCAAAAGGCACGTTCTCTGGGGCAAAAGCCCCTGGACGGGGCCCTGGGAAGGGGTGGGCTGTCCTGGGGTCAGAAGCCCTGTCCATTCCTCTCTCCTTTCTTTGTAGTCTAAACTGGCCCTGCAGAAGCAACTCACCAAGACATTGGCAGCCCGCTTCCTGCCCAGCCCACTACCCACCACAGCTGCTGCCATCTGCACCCTGCCAGGACCCCTAGCACTCCGGCCGGCTCCTACGGCAACCGCTACCCTCTTCCCAACTCCCATTCTGGGCCCAGCTCTGTTTCGTGCCCCCGCAGCTGTCCGCCCTGCCACGGGACCCATCGTCTTCACCCCGTACTAGTCCTCCTGGGGAGGCCAAGGCTGGTTTCCCAAGCGTCTCTTCCTGCCTCCAAGATGCCTGGGTTTCCTGCGCCCCAGGGACTGCCTTTTGGGTAGCGTCCCTTCATTCTGTCTGGAGTAGGGATTCAACCAGTCTCAGCTGGTCCAGGACCATCTCCACTCACCTTCCTAATCCTTCCAGGGCTAGGCATTGTTTCCCCTGCATTTCCCAGCTGATAAATCCCAAAGATCTATGCAAAATCTCAGCCCCACACACATGGTGCTCATTTTCCCCATCCAGAGATCGACACCCCCATGGCCAGTCTTGCCATCTCGGCTTCCGTAAGCCAGCCTGTCCTGCCTGGGGCAAGCCTGTGACCTCCATAGCCATGCTCCAGGCCTCCAGTGGATTCTCTGGAAAATCACTAAAGGGATGGGGGCCTCAAGCTGGAGCAGATTCAAGAATATCAGGACTAGGGCTGGAGGAATGGTACTGCGGCTAAAGTGCTTGCCGAGCAGGGCAAGGCCCTGGGTTCCATTCCCCAGCACCGCATAAAAAGGTGGGCATGGTGGTGCATGCCTGTAATCCCAGTACTTGGGAGGCTGAGGCAGGAGGATTGCCAAGTCTAAGGCTAGCCTGGGCTACACAGTGAGTTCAGGGCCAAAAAAGGGCTAGGTGACCATGGGGTGTAGTAGAGGACCATGGAAGAAAAAAGAGGGCCTTGAGTCCCTTAATCAAGCAGTGCCAAGCTGGGGAAGAGCCAAAAGCAGGCTCAACTATTCCAAGGGGATGGGGCCAGGAATAGGTGAGGGCTGTGTTCATGCTGGGCCCAGTTTTAAAAGTAATTCATCCTGGGCTGGAGAAATGGCTCAGTGGTTAAAAGCACTTGCCTAGCAAGCACCAAGTACCCTAGTTCGATTCCCCAGCACCACATAAGCTGGGTGTGGTGGCGCACACCTGTAATTTCAGCACTCGGGAGGCTGAGACAGGATTTCCGTGAGTCCGAGGCCAGCCTGGGCTCTGAAATGAGTTCAGGACCAGCCTGGACCAAAGAGTGAGACCCTGTCTCAAAAAATAAAAATAAAAGTAATTCATCCCACCAAAGCTTTCCCATGTTAGCCTTTCAGATACCTCCAGAACCCCAGCTTGTGGCAGGAGAGGAGACAGGACTGGGTCACCTCAGACTATGGACTATGCTAACACTAAATCCTTCTCTCCTGGGCTCCCATATCAACAGCTTTCTCCAACAGATCCTGTCTTAGACTGGTCCACAGCACTGAGTTCTGCTTTTCCTCCTTTGACCACTCCCACTGTGAAGCTGAGTGTTGGGATACAGTCCCAAACATTTTCAAGACCCCCATCCATGTTGTCAGCCAGTATCCCAAGCTCCACCCAACCCAAGTATCTCCAACCTCACAATATGGGACTTTGCCAGTATCCCCCTGCATCTTTTCCAAAGTTATTTCCAATGGGAGAACAAGAAAAAGGGGAGGGAAACTTTTTGATAACAGCAGTTGTGGTTTTATTGTGTCCAACACATCAATAAATGAACTTTAAGCCTGAACCTGTAGATGCCCTGTCTCCCTGCTCAGCGTTAGGCACCTGCCTCTGCCCACCTTTCCTGTTATGGATTGGGGGTTGCCTGGCTGTAGTGTCTCACCTGTGCTAAGCATACATATTAAAAGCACAAAGGGGACATTGGAAGTTGTGGGTTATAAGCTCACTTGATAGCATGTCTGCATGTGCAGCCACCCTTCTGAGCCCTGACAGAAGGCCTGTTGGCTCTAAGAAGTTGCTACTGGTTGCCTGGTTCTATTCAGGCACCTGAGGTAAGAAGGGCTAGAGGAGCACCTTGTCCAGCCTTCACCGTGACAGCAGGCAATATAAATACAGGTAACATAAATACAAGTTCAGCTACTAGCTGAAAACAACCAGAGAGGGAAGAAGGCTAGCCCCCACGGGTAGGTTACAGACTGGGCACTAAGTGGCCACCCTGGCGACTACCCCCTGGTGGTTAGAAGAAATGTGGTCAGCCTACAGGGCTGACAGATATAGCACCTTGAAGAAGGAGAAGCCAAGGGGACAATCATAGGTGGCCCAAGCCATAGGCTTTAGTTTACAGAGCTAGAAAAGATCGAGATCATCTAAGCAACTCCTGTCAATTTACAGATGAGAATATCAACACTCAGAAGATGACAGCCTTGCTGAGTCACAAAGTGAGCTGGTGACTCACAGTTTAGTCATCTTACAGCTACTACTACCACCTCAACCAAGGAGGCCCACTTACTCTCCAAGGAGGAAGAGGAGGCAAAACAACTGAGACAGGGGTAGGGTTCAGACAGACAGTGACTCCCAGAAGGCTAGCTTTTCCCAGCCAAGGTCATATCCGAACAGTCAGGGTGAGGCATGAGCTGGCACGCACACTAAATACCTGAATACCCTTTCTCAAGTCCAGGCAGTTGCTTTAAATGTGTGTGTGTGATTGTGTGTGTGCTACTGGCAGGAAGCTCAGAGCGCTGGAAATCCTTTGACAGGAAACAGGCCCTAAACAGGTCCACACCTGTAATCCCACCTATTCGGGAGGCTGGAGGAGGGTTGAAATTTGAAGCCAGCTGGACAATTCAGCAAGACCCTGCCTCAAAATAAAACAGAAACCAGGTCCTAGATCAAGTACTTCCACCAAGGTAGCTCTGCTTCCTATCCAGGGCAGATGGAAGGGGCAATGACCCACAACTGCCCCAGGCAACAGTGGAGATGAAGTAACCTGGGAGGGCTGGGTGGAGAGGAGTATGGATGGTAGGTATTGGAGGGAGGACAGGGCACTCATTAAGAGATAATTTGCACTTTTTGGAGTTGAGAGGGAACAGAAGCGGCCTGGTGCAGCCCAGCTGCCTGGCCTACTGGGGTGTTCCCCTGGCGGAGGGGAAAGGACAGCTTGCCTATGCTCCCCCTTGCTTTCAACTCATTCTCCAAAGCCTCAGAAGCTCAAATGGGGCTGGGAGGGCAAAAAAGGTGTGGAAGCTCTTCAGCCATCCAAGGAGCCACTGCCCTTGTTCTTGCGACTGAGGGGAAAGGCAGATTTACTCTGGGGTTGGGTCATCTTGCTGGCCAGGTAGACAAATGGCTCCAGGAGGGAGCGGCGGTCAGCCACCGATACTTCCCACAGCTTCACCTTCTCTAACTTGGCCCAATGCTGGGCCACGTCTGGGTCTACACGCCGCTGCTCCTGGAGGTCACACTTGTTGCCAAGGACCACGATGGTGACCTGAGGAAGAGACAGAAGCCTGTGGGTATACCACAAATCAGGATCAGATGTGGGGGCTTGTTTCTCTGTAGCTAAACATCTGGTAGGAGAGCACCCCAGAAAGCCTACAACTTACACCAAGTTTCTGGAGAACTGACGCAAACGTGTGAAACCATCAGGACAAAGACTGAGGGAGCTTCACATATTAGTTTGGGTGTTTTTAAATCAAAGAGAAAGCTTTTTGGTTGAGCTGCCTTGACAAGTGGCCACCTCTGGGGGTCAAAATACTTCTCCAGTGCCTCTGCCCCCTTCTATCTCCTAGCCTACCTTTTGCCAAATGGGTAAAAAGTGTGGAGTCGTGCCAAGTCTCGCAAAGCCAGCCTGGAGTCCACAATCCCCCATCACAGCTCCCAGCAGAAGCCTAGGCCACTCACCTCCTTCTTATCCTTGGATTTGTCAATCTCCTTCTTGAGCAGCTCCACACGCTGAAAAGACTCCCGGCTGTCTGTGCTGTAGACGAGGACGTAGCCATCCGTGCAGGAAAAGCAGTGCCGGGGCAGCTCAGCCCCGTCTCGGAGGCCTCGGGTGTCATAGAAACGCACCTGCTCCCGTACTCCCCGGTCTGTCTCGATCGAGCCCACGTAGATGTCCTCCTGGGTCTCGATCATCTCAGAACCTGCAACAAAGAGAAAAGTTACTTGAAGTGGTATGGGAGATGAGAAATGGGAGTGATGAGGGCATCTTCAGACTGACCAGACAGGGAGAAAGACATATGGCAGCTGAGGACAGTTAGCATCCAGCAGGACTGGAATGACTTGGTGGCTACAGGCACGAATGCCATGCTAAAATCATGCTAAGCAGAAGTGCCATAAGAGCTCTTCCTTTCTATATGGGATACTGGGTTTCTTTACTCCAGATTTGTTTAATGTGTAAGCTGGAGGTTAAAATGTTACTTTTACTCTTCATGATGCAAAACAAAGCTTAAGTACTTTCTGGCTCTTCTTTTCTTTCTTTTTTCTTTTTTTAAGAGAAGTCTTGCTCTGTAGTTCAGACTGGTCCTGAACTCCCTCCCTAGTCCAGACTGGCCTCTAACTCAAGGCAACCCTCTTGCCCCAGCCTCCCAAGTGCTGGGATTACAGGTGAGCATCACCACGTCCAGCTTAGGTGGTGCTGGGTCATGAACCCACAGCCTTGAGCTTGCTAGGCAATCCTTTTAGCTTTTATGTGTTGTAATCTAATCCTACTTCTACTTCTCTCTCTTTCTCTCGCTCTGTCTTTGTGCTAGGAAGTATTAGCCCAGGGCATTCACACTGAGCTAAATATCTAGACCGCTTTGATTTTTGATTTTGGGACAGGATCTCGCTAAGTCACTAAGTTACTCAGGCTAGGTAGGTTCAAACTTGTGATCCTCCTGCCTCAGCCTCCCACGGTGCTGGGATTACAGGCTTTTGCCACCAGGCCCACAACTCTCCCAGCCTCAACAACACTCACCCACTACATGGTTCCCGTACAGGAGCTGCTCAAGGATTGACGTTTTGCCCACGGACGCCTGGCCACACACGACCACCTTGCAGCTCTTCCCCATGCTTAGCCTTCAACCTTAAGGAATGCAAGAACAGTGGGTAAAATAAGGCAAAGGGAGATCGGAACCGAGAGCAGACCGCCCGCTAACGGAGAGCTCAAGCTTCGGGAAGCATCCCAGGGGACTCGGCAGTGGCCAGATTCCGACTCCGAGGAAGACCAGGTTCAGGAACGCTTGCTCGGAAGAGGCCGAGACGGAGACCTCCCAAAAGACAAGCTTCCAAACACAGGCTCTTGAGAAATTCCGACTGAAGGTCTCTATCGAACACCGGAGATCATTCTCAAAGCAGGTCCCAGACAGAAAGCTCCCGCGGGGAAGTTCCTGATACGGACCACCTCTAGCACACAGTGAACCCCGTAATTAGGCAATACTCAGAAAACAGTGCCAGAGTCTCCGCCACAGGTTTCCCCAGAAAAGCAGAGGCAGAGACCTGCCACCCACAGCCGGTACAGAGGCAAACGCCGATCCTGGCACCGAACGAACCCGGCCTCCGAGTGCCGTACCTCCCGAGGCCCCCGCAGCACCCCTGCGGGACTCCTAGGCGAGCGCAGGGACCACGGGAGGGACACCAAGGCCGCTGGGACGCCCCGATCAGCCTCTGGATGGACGGAGACTCCGGGGTGCCGCCCCCAGCCGGACGCCTGCCCCGCCTCAGTCTCCGTGGGCAAGACGACTTCCGGCGGCGGCGAGCCGGCGCCAACCGCACAGCGCCCCCGGAGGCCGGCGGACGTCCGCCGGCCAGGACCGGCCTGGGGCTCCCAGACAGGAGCGCTGTTTTGGAATATGGTCCAATGTTCCAACATAGCACGTTAGTTTTGTTTACGTAATCATTTATTCGTGAGATTTTCTTTTTCTTGTGTGGTGCTGGGAATGGAATCTAGGGCTTTGCGCTACTAACGAGCTACACCTCCTGCCTTCACCAAACGTTTTCTGAGCACCTGCGTGCTGTCTTTGCCACATGCAGGGGCCATGTTGCTGAAAAAAAAAAAAGTGATGAAGCAAGACACCCTACCCTTGAGAACTTGTCTACAGGAGCTAGGCATCTAGACCAACAATTACATGTACTATTACAGAGGTACATGAGGGACAGCAAGGGGCATTTAATTTGGGGGTCATGAACATCAAGAACTTCCTGGAGGAGGTCATGTATGTGTCATGGTCTGAAGACTTTGGGGCAAAGGGTGTCCCTGGGTGGAGGAAACATTGTGGAACTACAGACAAGTAAGTTCAACGTTAATGGTAGAAAAAAAATCAATCAAAGGCCTTGTGTATTAGGCCAAAGAGCGAGAACTCTGAGGAATGAAAAGCCATCGATAGGTTTCATCCAGTGAAGCTCTGTGATGAGTTGTTGGTTTTAGGCTCATTCTGGCAAGAGAGCCGAGATGGAGAGAGTTGATAAACTTCGGGGGAAAAAGCCACGTGCCTGTAATCCCCACACTCTGGGTGACAGAGGCAGGAAGAACACACATTTGAGCCCTGTCTCAAAAAAAAAAAAAAACGTCTGGGACTGTAGTTTAGGTTGAAGGCTCTGGGTTCAATTTCCAGTGCAAGAATGAAAACATCTAAGAGCTTGAATCGGGGTGAAAAGGAAAGACCTGGGAGATACAACAGAAGAATCAACAAGATTTGGTGGTAAATTAATGTTGAGAAGGGGAAAAAAGGAGTTCATGATATTTACCTTGCTTCTCACTTGGTGGCCTGGTGAATTACTGAATCCATTTAATAAGATAAAGTAATGCAGCACAGAGAACCAAGTGCTTTATTTCTTTTCTCTATTGTTGAGGGATGAGGGGAGAGTAAGTTTAATACATATGTTAAGCTTTAAGGATTTGTGGAACTTTCAAGAGAAATCTAGTAGGTAGATAATACAGGCCTGAAACGTAAGAAAAAGTCTAAGTTGGAGTCAGCACAACTTGACAGTCTGTGGGAGTAAATGAGTTAGCTCAGATACAAAGAACACAAAGTAGGGAACTGGCCAATGGTAGATCAGCTCTTGCATGACCTCCCTGGCAGGCAGAGCAGGCAGTGAGCCCTCCCAGTTGGCACAGATCAGGTAATTTTGGAAACAGCTATTGAATGATAGGCTGGACAAATGGCCTCACCAAGCCTTGCCTAGCCTTTCTTTCCAAGTGCCCAGTGGTTTCAGCTCCTTCAGCACTGACAGGCAGGGACAACAGAAACAAGGTAGGACCCTGATGCTCACTCAGTGTTTTTCTGGAGATAGTCAACTGACTATTTTGTAGTGCAACAAATGGAACCCAGGCCCTCTTGCTTGCTTGGCAAGTACTGCCCCACTGAACTACATCCCGAGGCCTACAGCCTTTTAAAATTTCTATGCCCCTTCTGTTTTTAAACCACAACTTCAAACTTAAACCCCGCCAACTTATTTCAAGTCCATAAACAATTGGTTTGGGTGAGGGATGTCTTACAAAGATGATTAAGCTACGGCTTTACCCTCATAGAGTTCCCAATCCAGACTGCGTTCGGCCAGATAAGCGTGCTAGGCCGAGTTTATGTGGTGGGAATACTGGGGAAACAGAGGAACGGGGACCTCGCCCTTGAGCTGCCTTATTAACTCCGGGGCAGGGTCTGGAGTGCCTTGTCATGTTAACCTACCTAGGCTTAATGCTGAGACGGCATTCCCAGGCAGCTGACATGAAAGCAGCCTCATAAAAGGGGTCAGCGTCATTAGGGTGATGAACCAGTTGGTGCTTGGAGATCCGAGGGGATGAAAGGCGCGGGATGAAGACGCCCTGCGTTCCCCTGGCTTGGCTGGGCAGGGCTTCCAGGGATCGATGAAAGCTGGGGAAATTGGGCTCAAAGTGTCTCTTCTTGCCTTTCTCAGGAGGAAGCTGCGGATACACTCCAAGATCGGGAAGATAGTCCTAGAGGCTCTCTCCTTCCAGATTCTTGGGTAATTGGCCCCCGTCCAACCCAGACTCCTCTTGGGCTTTACAGGAGACTCTCTAGGACTGCAAGTTGCAATGGCAACAGGGCTTTCGGAATACTGAAGAAAACCAAAGCTAGAGAGGCAACACCCTTCTGTATCCTTTCCCTCACACGGGTAAAGTGGCGCCCCCTACGCACAGGAGCCGTCTCTGGACCCCCGCCTCCTCGCGGAGACCACCGTGGACGTCCAGGGACGCGAGGCCGCTCTGGCCCCAGGCTGAGCCTCTCGTTGGTAGACGGGCCCGAGGGAGCCCCTCTGGGCGCGGCGCCTCTGAGCGGCTCTATGCTCCGGCCGGAAGTGCTCCTCATCGCCTGCCTCCCACCCGGCTCTCTGGTCCCGGCGGTAAGATGGCGGCTGCCGCGGAGTGCGATGTGGTAATGGCGGCGACCGAGCCAGAGCTGCTGGATGAAGAAGAAGCAAAGAGGTAACCGGGTAGCAAAGCGAAGGACGAGAGGGGTTCAGCCTCTTGGCTCGGGGAAACTCTCGTCTCTGCTGTCGGGTAGCCTCCAGCGGCTGAGGCTATGCCCCGCCCTCCTCGACCCCCCCATCTGAAATCAAGTGCGGGTGGACCCCCTGAAGGGGCGCTCTCGGGGGTCGATCTTCCCCTTGTGCTTCCGCCCTGCCGGGGAGCCACGGCACGGTCTAGTGTACCAGCGGGGAGGAAGATCGTCCTTGCTGTCGAGGCCGGGTCTATGAGGGAGAATCTCAGGTCTGCTGAGGGGTGGGGGAGGCGGCGCGGCGTCGATGACGACTTCCTCATATGGCCTCGACCCCCGCCTTCTTTTATTTTGTGCATTATTGTCTGTCTGCTCTTTACTTCTCCAAAGCTCTCGCCTTCCTCTCCGTCCTCAGCCTGAGTCCAAGGTGATTTTCTCCATTATTGACCTGGTCGCTCCCTTTTTCCTCCAGAAGTTAAAGAGTCTAGCGGAAGGAGGAGTGAGGGGTTTGTCATGCTGTACACGTCAGACCCCTTCTCTCTCATCCTTCCTGGGTCGTACTCTCACTCCTCCGAGAACTGTCATTGTTAGTTGGGCAGCAAGGAGTCGGGCAGCTGCTTGGGTGCGGTTGGCACTCCTGGGCAGCCGCAGTGGCTCGAGATTGCCAGTCTGGACTAGTCAAGAGGGCTGCTGAGTGAGAGGTTTTCGAGAACACTCTGGATTCTGGCAACAGCTAAGGCAGGTTATTGGAAGGCGGTTTGGAACACAGTTGTGAGTAGGCATCGTTTTAATACCAAAGCCCAATCGAGGGAAAGGTTCTGGAAGTTTCCTTATCAGCAACAAGTCAATTTGGTCCTTTTGTGTAGATTTGCCTATAGTCCCAGGTCTTCTCACGTATTTCAGACCTTTATACCAAGTTATGTGTTTAGTTGGTGCAATTTTGAGGAGGTGATAGGAATTATGAGATCTGAAATCAGAATTCTGAGATTTACTCTCCAAGTTAGAAACGTTAATAAAATACAAGGGGGCATAATGAATATATAGCTTTCAAACTTAAGGGTAATTACACCAAGCTGTTGTCTCAAGTTTCTGACCTCTTTGGAGCTGAGTGGCTGACATCGTTGTGTAGGAGATCCCTGGGTTATAGAGCAGGAGGCCAGAGGCTAGGCTATTCTTTGTTTTGAGTTTTCAGGGTTTTTTTTTTTCCCCCTAGTTTTAGAATTTTAATATCAGTTTATGTAGGTCATTGCAAACTGGGAAGCAAAACTCCCAGTCCAGACAGAAATTAAACTCCTTGTTAAGGATTTGCTTTATTTGTATTCAAAGAGTTGGGTGATTCTTAGTGTTATTTTTTAATTTTTATTTTATTTACTTATGTAACATTATTGTTATTTGAGGCAGGGCCTCGCTCTGTAGTCCAGCCTGGTCCTGAACTCACTGCGGATCCTAGTCTGGCTTGAACTCATAGCAGTTCCCCTGGCTGAGCTTCCCCAGTGCTGGATTACAGGTGTGTGTGGTGCTGGCAAATTGAGCTCAGTACCTTGCACTTGATAAGCAGGTGCTCTGACTGCTGAGTTGTTCCACCAGCCCCTCTTAATGTTATTGTTGCAGGCTAGCAACAATAGTTGGCTAGGTTCTTGCTTTTAGTAATAATGGAAATTAGAGCACATTCACAGGAGAAAATTTCAATTGGAAAGTAAGAGGAAATGGTAAGGGACTGTAGTTTGGAGATCTCACAAAGGTCAGGCCAGCCTTTAACAAAGAAGGCTAGGGAGAATGGGAAAAGCCGACTTGAGCAGCTGGAGAGGGTACATGCTGGTGAAGGGGCTCACACTGGCCCACACTGCAAACGCAGTAGACCCTCTAAAAAGTAAGGAGTAGCTTCATGGCCTGGGATCTAGTGGATGGCCTCAGCCCTGGTCTCATAGCTCTGAAGTCCTCACTGCCTAGTGGTAATTCCTTTCCATGTAGAGATTGTCTCTTTTTGTGGTGGTTCTAGTCATATGGGGCTCTGCTTTTCCTAGGTTCCTGGTGATCACAGGTTTGGGAAGATGGCTGGAGACTTCCTGGTGTAACTGAATGTCCCTGTAAACCTCCTGTATTGCTGTCCCCAGTTTTGAAGGGGTTGAAATATAATGTAAGGGCTGTAATCAACCCTGTCTGGCCAGCTGTTAGGCACATACCCACTAATGATCAACATACCTGCATGCAGAGCTGAGAAGAAATTTGACCCAAGATTTATAGTAACAGGATACAAAATGAAGATGAAGCTCTCTTGTCTTTTACCTTGTAGACATATGTAGGCCCAAGTCAAAGGTCATGGTTTATAGCAAAAATGGCTTGTAAATCCTGATTGTTCCAGAAAACACGCATCATAGTTTTAATGAGTAGTAGGTGAGGGCCTAGGAATCTGCCTGCTTCCCTTCCCTGTAGTGGATTCTCTGCCGTGACTGCATCACTATAAATGAGGACTCTGGCTATATGTCATTTAAGAAATTTACTGTATTAATGTAACTCTCTGATGTAGGGAGTGTCTCTAGTTTGGGCTTCATTTCAAAGCACCCTGTATAAAAGCCTTGTTTATGGTTTTCTTGTGCTGAACATGGAATGAAGATGTACAAGTTTTGGAGGGACATTTTACATTTTTCATAGTTGTGGAATCCTGTGTTGCCAGGGCAGAGAGCAACAAGAAGGACATACTTTACAAATGCCCTTTACCTCTCTGGCATGGTTAGAGCCTTTTGGCCCAGTTCCTTTCTCTCGTGTTGCAGTACTACTACCAGTTCACTTCGGGACACATAGTTGATGGGCCCCTGGGTTGTTTTTGTGAGGTCTAGCAAGGAATTCTTTCTTCCTTCCATCTCGGCTCAGTTGCCTGTTGCTGTTCGGCTGCTAAATTGTCGGTGGTCCCCCAAGGGACAAGATGAGAGGAACTTTTAAGACACTAGACCTTAGCTGAGCACACACCAGTAATCCCATTACTCTGGGACGCTGAGAAAGGAAGATCTCAAATTCAAACCCAGGCTAGGCATCCTCGTGAGACCCTATCTTAAAATAAAAGAAGGTTGAAGATGTATCTTGGTGTGAGGGCCCTGGGTTCAATCCCCAGTACTGTAATAAAAAAAAGAAAAGAAAGAAAGAAAATAAATGACATGACCTTTGGCACAGTCCTGGGTTGAACTCCAGCATGAGGATACACACACACAACACACACAGGACTTCATGATTGCAGTATTTTAAATTTCTGCATATTTTAGTGTCTCTAGAAAGAATAGTAAAAGACTAATTATTTTTACATGTCATTGACAAAGTTCTCTTTTTCTCATGGCAGTCAAGAGGCTAAAGTAAAGATGTATTCGTTGGCACTCAAAACTGATCAGGGTTCCACGCACAATGACTTTTTCTTCGCACACCAGAATAGACAAAACTAGAGGGTTAGATTTCAGAGTTTATATATTTCAAGTAAAGGCCTTAGATTTTTCTGAGAATTGTTGAACATTTTATACCTAATGTGTGAGTACTTATCTAGAGTTAAGGCTCTTTGGTTGTGACTCCTGTGCTGGGGAGCACCTTCCTCTAGGTAAACTTTTTCCTTTATTCGTCTCCCCATTCTCCCCCCATGGTAATAGAATCAAGGTGCACTACCAGTGACCAGCATCCCCAGGCCTTGAAGATAGTCTATATTATGGTAAAATAGGGGACTTCAAACTGTTTATGAAGGAGGGAACACTGGTGTGTTTCAGCAGTACCTAGTGTGATTAGACAGTGAGGTTAAAAAAAAAAATCCAGGCAGCCATAGACTTAAGGAGCCGGGCTATCCTTTCCTGTTTCTTGAGCTGATGCTCTCCTCTCTTATCTGTTTCTCCAGTACATACAGGGAGGAGTAATTCCCACTTGGCCTTTCTTCATATGCAGGAATTACAAATCCTTTGTGGATTAGGCATTTGCCTTGGATTTCTGTGTTTGGGAAGAACTGAACCTTGAATTCATATCCTGCAGCTTCATATAGCATTTTGGAGTTCATAGACTTAATTTTTAACAGATAAAATTATGAGGATGCCTTCCCATTTTCTTTCTTTATCCTACCTGTTTTAACATGCTTGAACATTAGACCCCCCCCCCCCCACCCCCAATCTTCAGGTTTCAGGGCAGATAGTTAGACATTTCATTAAATCAGCCTGCAATCTGAATGGGAATTTGCTGTTAAGAAACACTGTGCTGAAGGGTGTATGTATAAGCCCAATCCACTCACCTCCCCAGAAACGAGAGAAACACTACCGTTTTCATTTTGGTATACTTTTAAATGTGGAGCATGGCAGAACTTATGGTTAAAAGAAAGGATAAACTTTTAGGGGAGGTGGCTCACGCCTGTAGTCCCTGGAAAGGGTTACTCTGGAAGACAGAAGGACCAGCAGATTCTAGCCCAGCCTGAGTGAAGTAGTGACATAGTGAGACCTTGTTTTTAAAATTTTTTTAAATGAAAAATAAAAATTGAGATGTGTAGGTGGGTGTGAGGTGTGACGGCCCTGTATTCAATCCCTCCTCCCCCCAAAAAAGAGCCCTGAATACAGTAAATTGACTCTTTCTTTTTCTATTCTTTTTTCCTTTTTTTTTTTTTTTTGAGACAGGATCTTGCTCTGTAGCCCAGGGTGGTCGGATGGAGCCCAGGCTGGCCTTGAACTCACAGCAATCCTCCTGCCTCAGACTCCCAAGTGCTGGGATTGCAGGCATGCACCACCATGCCCGGCTTATGTGTTGTCGAATAAATGAACTCAGGCACTTACCACTTGACTTAGTGCTTGCTACGCAAGTGCTTTAACCACTGAGCCATTCCTCCAGCCCCAGTAAATTGATTCTTGATACTAACAAGTGAAAAATAGTTAAATAACCATAACTGGAACAAAGCTAGAGTGCGGATGATCTCGTTCTCTTCTTTTTTGGTGGTATTGAGGATTGAGCTAGGGGCTTCACACTGAGCTTTATCCCAGCCCATTTTCGGTTTTGACGTTGAAACAGGGTCTTGCCAAAGCTAAGTTTGCCCTGGCCGAGCTCAAACTTGCAGTCCTCCTGCCTAAGCCTTCCAGAGTGCTAGGATTACAGGCTTCTGCCACTGGTCCTAGCAGAAGGTCGCTTTTTTCTTACTGCCTATAGTTCCGGTCATGCTATCCAACGCCTAGTAAACTGAGTAATTTCAAGAAAATGTTGGGTCAAGTAAGTGGCAGTTACTGCAGTGCATAGTTCATTCCCAATAACCAGAATTCTGATTGGCTTAAAGCTCAGCCTTATTATATATTTCAGCCAATCAGGAGTTAGTTTAGTCACTGAAGGTAGTATTTGAAAAGTATTTTAAAAGCTGAGTACTGGGCACCTAACTTCACTTTCTTGCTCTGTAACTTCAGAAGACTGGAGAACAATGGTGAACAGCTGCCTGGATGCCTTGTGGCCTCGTGCAGTGTCCGTCTAAGCTTGCTTCTCCTTTACTCAAGTCCACTCATGTTTGCTTCCTTTCTTCAGTGCGGCGATGTGGAAGTTACTTAGAAGCCGTTCCAGGTATTCTTTTAAACTATGAATTTCAGCAGTAAGAGCAGGATTCAGAGTCCAGTTATTTCAGTGGGCCATTCATTTTATTGGCATGTCTGTTCTTTTTCATCCCAACCACATAAAAATGGCAGTTTCTGTGTTTTACCCCATGATTGGTAGGAGTGTTAAGTGGTTAAGGCTTTTGAGAAAGATAATAGGAGGAATATGTGACTTTCCCTGTTGATTCTGAGATCTGCTGTTCTACTGGCTTGAGACTTAAACAGTGTATGTGGGGGAAACCCTGTTATCAGATAAACAGTGACTTCTTTCTCTAGTGTTAATTTGGAAGAGTGTGAAGGAGCAGACCAGATCCTCTGTTCTGGGAGTTTGTGTCCGAGGACAGTATGCTTGGGCAGTTTACTCCCAGCCATTTAACCCTCCTTTAAACTAAGGACCCAAGACCACTTTGAGAAGCAAAATACCAATAGACAGCCCAGACCCCTTCGCTGGTTCCCATTCTTATCCCTTATATCTTTAAAAAAAAAAAAAAAACCAGGAAGCAGCCTTCCTCCTTAATTGTATTTCTTCAGTTCTAGATTTTTGAGGCATACCAGTGTCCCCATCGTGAGGTGGTGGATGATGTCAATGAATGAGAAATCAAGGGATGGAAAATGGTGAGATTTGGAACTTTCTGAACACAATCCAGTGGCTAATTCTGGAAAGCTAGTGACTTAGCCCTTCAAAGGGGCTTCAGGGAAGCTTATTTATTAGTAGCCCTGCAGTCTGTTCTCCCTAGGAGAAAGTGAAGGCTGCTGAGTAGGGGTAGGTGCCATACGTCATGACATCTTTTATTTGAGGAACTGACATAACGTTTTAAAAACTTACAGTTGAGGTATTTTTTTCCTTGTGAATATCTTGCCTGCAGTGATGACGCTTTTGTTGGGATTGGATTGGTTGGTTGGTTGGTTGCTTTTTCCTCCCGCTGAGTAAATTCTGGCCCGCTGCCAGGTGTCCTTCCCTATTCGAGCAGTAGAGAGTGCTCCTGCCTTGTGCACACTTAATCTGTGGCACCTCTTGGTACCCTTGAGTCCCTCCTGCCTCTCTTCCCTGAATATCCAGAGAATAATTTGAGCTGGGTATGTTGAGGAATTTTCTTCATCTTTGTCTTTGTCCTGTTGTTTTATTTGGTTTTGAGGGGGGATGGGGAAAGAGATGGCTTTAATTTTTTTTTTTTTAAAGGGAAAGCAGAAGCTGCTAATTCTGTAGGAAAGCTGGGCAGCAGGTAACTTTGCTAACAGGTAGAAGTTGGATAGAGCCTACCTTTGTTTCCTCTGGACCATTGTGAAACACCCAGCGTACACAGTACCACACAAACACTCCAGTGTTTATGAAGTTGTTCCTAAGGCATGTGGCTTCAGCTTATCTAAATGAAACTTAAATTGACATTTCACTTTTGGTTCGAAAGTTAAAAAAAAAAAAAGGAATACAGTGTTTTCAGAGATGTGCCTAGTGGCACAGGTATGTAATCCTAGCACCATGGGAGCCTGAGGCAGGATGATCACAGGTTTGAGCCAGCCTGGGCAACTTAGTGACTTAGTGATACCCTGTCTCAAAAAGAGCCAGAATGTAGCTTCATGTAAAGGAAGGCCCTCGTCCCCAGCACCAGAAAAAAGCCAAACCAAGCAAAAAAAAAAAAAATTCTTTTGGTAAGTTCCAATAGACGTTGGGCTCCTGGGCTCCTTTTACTATTCTCTCATGAAGGTCAGAGAGAGTACAACATGAGATAGGCCCTGTGACATGCCAGTGGGGACAAGAGGTCTCAGGATGTGGGAAGGAGGAAGGAATTTCTACTCTGAGATTGGCCAGCATCCAGTGAATTCTAAAGGGTGGGAGACATTTTTAGATCAGCAGGCAACTAAAAAATTTGACTGAATAAAAGAAGCAACATAGCACATGGAAACACATCACAGAGTAAGGTAATAGAATATAAATATAGGAATACATCAGAACAGTTTGGCTCATTAACAATATAAAATATTACTGTATTGGCAATATTAAGTATTATTGTTAATAACCTGAAGGAAAGAAAAGGGTTTTTTTTTCACTAGTGGTGACCCTGCAAATATTCTTAAAAATCAGAGGCCCCTAAAACTTCCGTGCTGTAACAAAGAAACCATTTTGTCCACAATTATAATTTTTTTCTCAATTATAATTTTAGCAAAACTGGGTTTTTCTCCTATTTCAGGAATAGTAGATTACCTCATGCACACACATCTGTAATCCCAGCACTTGGGAGCCTGAGGCAGGAGGCTTGCTGTGTTTTTTGAGGCCATGCTAGACTACCCAGTGAGTTCAGGACCAGCTTGGACTGTAGAGCAAGACTGCTCAAAAAAAGAGAGACAGAATTCAAAATAGAAAACCCCATTCATTCATTCAAGCTGCTGCATCTGTTTTGATTTCAACCATTATTAGTGCTATAAGTTCAGCTTTAATAACAAATATTATTCTAGCCAAATATTTGGGGAAAAAATAGGGTGGTTTTGTGATTTTTGTTTTTGTTTTTTGTTTTGGTTTTGGTTTTTGTCCTACAAAAATCTAATTAAGCTGAATGCTTACAGGTGACACACAGTGAGACTTCTCAGAAGGCTGGGGCAAAATCTTGAGTTTGAGGCCAACCTGAATGACATTGAGGGACCTTATCTCAAAATAAATACATTTAAAAAATAAGCCTAATTGGCATTTTCTAGGTCACAGATGTGACAGAAAAATGAATCCATGCTAGTCCTTATTTTTTATTTAGTAGAGTGGAATGAACTTTATTTTCCCTTCCTCCTTTCTCCTTCTGGAATAAATCTTAAAATGATGCTGTACTGTGTATAATGTGATAAAGAATTTCATCTTGCTGGGATTATAGGCCTGCGGCACCATGCCCATTTTGTGTGGCGCTAGGGAATTGAACCCAGGGCCTTGCGCTTGCTAGGCAAGCCTTTAACCACTGTGTCATTCCTCCAGCCCCCATTTATTTTATTATTATTATTTTTTTTTTTTTTTGGTAAAGATTGAATCACACTGCTATTGAATTCCTTGCATAGCCCAGGCTGATCTTGATCTGAGGCAATCCAAGTGGTAAGATTACAGGCTTGCCTCACCACACTTGCTTGGTTTGGTTTATATGGTGCTGGGGAATCAGACCCAGGGCCTTGTGCTTGCTGCTCCCTCAGCCCCCTCATCCATTTTTTAAAAATGTTTGTCATCCCTGTTTCTTTGTTTTTGGTAGTCTGGATTGATCCAGGACCTCCTGCATATTAGACAAGCACTGTACCATTGAGCTATATCCCCAGCCATTTTTGTGTATGTTTCTTTGTGTTGTTTTAAATTTTAATTTTGAGACAGGGTCTCACTAAGTTGCCTAGGGTCATCCTTCTGCCTTGACCTCCTGGGATTACAGCTGTGTGCCACTCTGACTATTTCCTGTATTAACAAATACATATAGAGAAAACCAGATGCTGGGCCCCAAGGCAAGAGGATTCCCAGTTTGAGCCCTTAGGGACTTAGTGAGACCGTGTCTCAAAATCAAAACTGAACAATGGGTTGGGGAATATAGCTTGGTGTGAAGACCTTGGTCTCAATCCCCAGTACCACAAGCAAAAAAAAAAAAAAAGATAAAACCCCAGGAAATACAGCTTTGTTAAGGATATTTTAGAAATTACAGCCCAGTGACCTAAAATTAGTGGAAGCAGACTAAAGTTTGAGTATCACTTTAATTGCTAAAAGATTAGACTAGTTGGCCTGACGCAGATGTCTTGCTCAGATATTCAGCTTGGAAGTATTTTGAGAGAAAATGGAAAATTTTAGAGGATATTAATTTAGGGCACATTGCAGTGTCACCTGTGATGTTACTTTGTGTTTTTAATCTAGCTGAGCTGGAAATGTGCAAAACTGGCTGGTGATCATAAACCCAGTTGTGTGTTTTAGTCATGTGATCCCAGTCCCTGCTAAGACTATATGACACTAAGTGATTGCTGTGACAGTATTTGTTGGAGTAATTAATATCAACAATGAATGAATCCTAAATTGAGAGAGAGGAAACCTGTGTTCTCCGAAGATACATAGATTTTATTTTATTTTAGTTTATTTTGAGACAGGGTCTTGCTCTGTAGCCCTGGCTGGTCCTGAACTCACTATGGAGCCCAGGCTGGCCTTGGACTCATGGCAATCCTCCAGTCTCAGCCTCCAGAGTGCTGGGATTACAGGTGTGCACCACCACACCCAGCTTACATGGTGCTGGGAAATTGAACTTGGGTACTTAGGGCTTGATTCAGTTCTTTCTCAAGGGCTTTAACCACTGAGCCATTACTTTAGCCTGGTATATAGATTTTAACGCACATGTAATATGTAATGCACATCTAATATGTAATACACATGTAATGTTTCAAAGTTAGTTTTCTGATTGATGAGATTTCTGAAAAATAAACACATTTTGAAATAGAAAAGCAAACCAGAAAGGCTATTCTGGTACTGATCTTGTTGAGGGAAGATCTCTCATGCATGTAGAGAAGACATTTCCTTGGAAGCCTTTCAGTATCTGTTTCACAAGAATTTGTTGATGGTAACTAAAGTGATAGAAGCAGAATCATTCTCACTATCTCTTGGTCATTAAGTTATGATGCTTTTTGCTTAGAGTTGACCCAAGATTTGAATGAGGAACTGGAAAATTTAGTTTTGATCTAAACACCTTGACACTAGCTGGGCGTGGTGGTACATACCTTTGATTCAACACTTTGGGCAGTTGAGGCAGAAGATTGCAAATTTGAGCCCTGCCTGGTCAGATTAGTGAATTAAGGAGACTGTGTCTCAAACAAATAAAACAGGGCTGGTGATGTAGCTCAACACCGAGGCCCTGGGTTCAGTCGCCAGTGCTGCAAAAATCAATTGATGACAATAAAAATCTTGATGCTGACAGTATCTAGGTGGAAAAATGGACCTCCAAAGAGGTGATAAATGTCAGAGGTGATGGATATACCAGTTACTCTGCTCTTTCCATTACAAATTATATACAATATAAGGAATTACAATGTAGTATTCTATAGTTAGCAGTTTTGTTGTTTTCCTTTGTTTGCAGTGCGAGAGATCAAACCTAGACCTTCATTCATGGTAGGCAAATTTTTTACACTTGAGCTACAACCTAGCACCTGTGCAATTATTATATGTTAATTTAAAATAATATATATAAGACAGGTATTATGTTCATGTCTATATTCCCAGCTGCTCAGAAGGTTGAGACAGGAGGATTGCAAGTTCAGAGCCTCAAAATGAAAACTGAACAATGTGTTGGGGAGTATATCTTGGTGTGGAGACCTTGGTCTCAGTCCCCAGTACCACAAGCAAACAAAACAAAATAAAACCCCAGGAAATACAGCTGTGTTAAGTTTAGCAAGATGCTATCCCAAAGTAAGATTTTTAAAAAAGGACCAGAGATATAGCTTAGAGGTAGAGCCCATACCTAGCATGTGCAAGGCCCTGGCTTCACCCTAAGAAATGTGCCCTCCCCCCAAATGTAGCTGTAGCTCACTAGTAGAATATTTGACTAGCATGTACAAGGCCCCACAGAATAATAAATGAATACCATGTGAATATCTTCATTGGAAATACTCTGAAAACCAAGTGTACTAGAGATATATTAGATAAATTACAGCTGTTAATAATACCATCAAGGCAATTACAGCCAAGTCTACATTTTACTGTGGCATTATATTTTAAGTCTTAGCCTGAATTGAATTTTGTAGCCACTGGGGGAAGAATCTGTAATTTAGTTCCTTGGGAATCCCTCCTTCCTTTTTAAGTTGGCCCAGGTTAACTCAATCCTAATTCTTTCATTCTTGTCACTGATATGTTTTAGCAGTAAATGTTGTGACCTCACTTAGTTATTGGATGAATTGATCCTGGTAGTGAATAGGTGACAAGTGCCACCACCAGGTTGTCCTCAGTACCAGTGTTAACCAGATCTTCTTTTCCAGTCCCACACCTATGACACCTCTTCCTCCAGTCCTTTGCTGTAAGGGCAATTTGAACAAGCTTCAGCCCTTTCTCAGACTCCCAGGGCAGGACATGAATGGCTTTGACCTTGGAATTGGTGCTGATGCAGCCTTTTAGTTCTTGCTGCTGCCATGCTGGATTCCAAAGAGCTACTCTTTCCTTGGCTGGTCTCGCAGCGGCAGGCCCATTGGTTAAAGCTTGTGTATTTGGTGGGGAAGTTCAAAATGAAAGAGGGACTAACTTCGAGCCTTGGACCTGAAGGCAAAAAATAAGCATTCCTTCTAAAAGCACTAAGTGGCCATTGTTTGGGCAGCTGTTAATCAGCTATGTTTCTATGAAAATAAGTCCTTTTCATGAGGCAGTTGTGTGGGAATAGCTAATTCTGGCCCGATGCTGTACAGTGTGAGGTTAAAAACATGGTAACTTGTCACAACACAATTCTTGTTCTTTTTGCTGTGGGCTGACTCTACATTACTTGCTTTGTTTGCTCTAGAATGGAATCTACTCACCATTTACTAAAATGAAATGCTTTTCTTGGGGGAGGGCAAAGTCCAGTTCACTAGGTCTTGCATCTTAAAGAGAAAGGAAACCCCTGTGCCTCGGTGGCTAATTGTTAGGAACGCTGTGTAGTTGCTTAAGTCCAGATTTCAGTTCTGGAGTTGAAATTTATATGAAGAGGCTAGTTTGTGTCTTAGTTTAAAGAAATTCATGCCTATTGTCCATGCCTACACTAGTAATACATGCCTACCCTGTAATACATACTAACTTTTGAAGTATCTATTGATAGACAGAAGTGAGCATTAGAGAGAAAACTTAGCCTACTAGAAAGTGCATAAGCTTTGGAATTTGACAAGTCTGTGACTCATCAAATTATTTAAATTTTAGATCTTGATTTCTTCTGAGAAATGGGAACAGTGAAACTCACCTAACTAGTTGTTTAGAGAGTATGTGTATGGAAAGTACCTGGCCTTAGTTCATTATTAATAACTTCCAGAGAAATCATCGTTTACATTTTTAGTGGAAGCCAGGGCTGTACTCATCTTTATGGAAGCAGTGCTTCAGGAAGAAGGGTACCTTTTGATAGCTGTACGTTTTGTTTCATTTGTAGCAAGCAAGGCACTGCTGCCACGGTATCTTCCTGAGTGCCTTCACATGTTTGGTTTTCTTCTAGGATTATATACTAGCCAGTAGGGAAAAAAGCTGGATCTTCACGGGTGCAATTTGGACAATATGTTTCTGGGAATTTCCTAATCTGTTTCTTCATAGTGCTTGAAATTTTTAAATCCAGTTTTGGGAAAATAAACTCTTGGCCAGTCTGTTCTTCAAGAAAAGACTTCTCATTGTTTTTATACAATTTTGTTTAATTTAGATTTACAGAAAGTTGTACAGGAGGTAGAAAGATTTTAATTAGTCTCTTATGTCTTGTATTTATGTCCTTCAGGACTTTTAATAGCAAGTGTTCCTTTTTAAAATGTTGTGATAGGTGGCAAGATACGTTGGTGCACAAAATGCTAAACTTCATTGTAAACCTTAAATTTTGCACTTATACATAGCAATAAAATGGAGAAGAAAATAAAATTACTCAAGCATACTTACATCTGTTTTAGTTCAGATATGTTAACATTTATGGATCCCTTCCATTTTCCTTTTTCTAGCAACCTTCTCATTTTAATAGGGCTTGCTAGGACAGTAATGGGAAAGATGGAAAGGAGGGCAACTTGCCAATTTATAGTCTAAAATACATAAATAAATAACCAGTCTCTCCAAAGCTAGTGTTCTTAGAATCAAGCTATCAATTTCCATACAACCATTAGCATTACAAATGATGGTTTGTCAGACATGGTGACACATACCTGTAATCCCAGCAGTCTAGAAGCCTGAATTAGATCACAAGTTCTAACCCAGCCTAGGCAACTTCGCAACTTAGAGAGACCCTGTCTCAAGATATAATAATAATAAATAATAATAATAATAAGGGGCTGGGAGGCTTAACTCCATAGTTAAAACATTTACCTAGCAAGCACATAGCCCTGTGTTCAATTCCCCAGCACTACAAAGACTTGGCATGGGGGTGCATACTTGTAATTCTAGCCCTCAAGAAGCTGAGGCAGGAGGATTGCCATAAGTTCAGTACCAGCCTGGGCTGGTATTGAGTCTAGGACCAGCTATAGTGCAAGATCTTGTCCCAAAAATAAATAAAAATTTTAAAATAAAAATAAGTGAAATGGGGTGGGGCATAGCCCAGTGGTTAAAAGTGCTTACCTTGCATGCACCAGGTCCTGGGTTGGATATCCCAGCAACACATAAAGATTAGCTGGGCATGGTGGTGGCACATACCAGTTAATTCAAGCACTAGGGAGGCAGAGGCAGGCAGATGGCTATGGTTTTGGGGCCATCTTGGGCTACCTAGGAAGCTTAGACTAGCCTGGATGAGAGTGAGACCCTGTCTCAGTCAGTCCGTAGGGCCTGGGGGTGTAGCTCAGTGCATAAGCTCCGAGTTCAGTTCCCAGTACCACATACACAGAACTGTGATTCTTGTCCCCTGACTCCAGGTGACTCTGAACTGAGTTCTTTTTTGGACTTCTGGAGGATAGAAAAAGTTTTCCTCAGAACAAAAATGCTCTATTATTTAGGTATGTCACTGTAATCATGTCAGTAAAAAATTATTCAAACTGTAATGGAATGATTTTTGGCTATTTTTGTTAGAGATCATTAGTTTGTTCTTTTAAAACACTGTCATGTCTGATTTACTAGGCAGATGATAAAAGGGGCATTGAGTACCCACATAATGTATGTGATGGGCAAGGGGAACACCATTAGATGAGTGGCACTAGCAACCTGTAGTTGATGTGACTCTGTGACCTCAGTTCTTGGTCTTTGCTGTCACTCACGTATGTCCCCCGTATTAAACAACATAATGCTGTGTGTTTTATTTCTTTACCACCTGCTTTTGTTCTGCTTCTCCTCCCGATGAAGAATACATGAGCCGTTTTTCAGGAAACTAAATTGTTAAAACTCATAAGGTTGTGACCCTTTTCATATCGGAAGTCAGTTGTCCCCAGAGGAAAAAACCTGTAGCCAGTTTTTCTACAAGTTTGCAAAAGTGGCAGTAATCATGATCCGCTGAAAGGGAAACATAAAAATCCAGTCGGTACCTGGACACGGTGATGTGCACTTGTAATCCCCACACTCTGAAAACCTGCGGCACAGGAAATGCAAGTATGAGCCTGTCCTGAGCAACTGAGCAAGGCCCTATCTCAAAATTGAACAAAGGGCTGGGGATGTAACTCATTGCGAAGGCCCTGGGTTCAATTATCAGTGCCACAAAGTTGTTCAGTGGTGGCACACACCTGTAATCTCAGCTTTTTGGGAGGGTAAGCCAGGAAGATTGCCAAGTTTGAAGCTATATGGCAAGTTAGCAAGATTCTACCTGAAAATACATTTTTGAGAAAGGGGGCTGGAGATTTATCTCAGCTCTAAAGAATTTACCTATCATGGATGAAGACTTAGGTTTAATCCTAGGGCTGAAAAAATCATTTTTGTTTACTAAAGTTGTAGTTCAACGGTAAAGCATGTGCTTAATGTGGATAGGGCCCTTAGTCTGATCCGCAGACCCACATTTCAGAGTTTTTTTCAGTTGCTTTTAGAGAAATGTCTAAATTTGCTCTTTCTAGTGGAGTATGACTGTTGGCTGGAATAGTGAGAAAGATGAGGTAGACAATCTGAGAGAAATTATCTTGCTTCAGTTTGAATATCTCTAATTGACACAAAAGAAAAGAAAATATCATCCAAAGAACATTGAATTCCTTCATTATATCTCCTATTGATTGGTCTGTCAGCCTATTGAAGAAATCTGTAAATTTCTCCACGTATACTTTCAGCTCATTGTGCCAGGGGCTCTAGACCAAAATAATGATTCTTCAGATTACACAAATCGTTCCTGATGTCTAGTAACATAATTCCTTCTTCTCTTTCAGGGAAGCAGAGACCTTCAAGGAACAAGGAAATGCATACTATGCTAAGAAAGATTACAATGAAGCTTATAACTACTATACAAAAGCCATAGGTAAGAAAGATCTAGTAGTTACACTAGAAAATACTTATTTCTCAAATAATAAATACCTTCTCCTTAAGAAATAACCTTTGTCTTACTGGGCTGATTCCTTTTACCTTATAACTCCTTCAGGCTTCAAGACCTCTCGAGTAACTTTTTTTTAGTTAGCAGTGGTTGGTTTTTTTCTTGTCTTAGAAAATGGCCTTTGGAGTTAAATCACTTGCCTAGCATGCTCAGAGCCGTAGATTCAATCCCCAGTGCCACATAAAGATGAGCTTGGCATGGTGGCTCACACCTGTAATCCCAGCATTTGGAAGGCTGGAATAGAAGGATTGCCATGAGTTCAAGGCCAGCCTGAGCTACAGGTGAGTCTAGGATCAGCCTGGATTATAGAGCAAGACCCTGCCTCAATATTACCACATTTCCTCATGGTTCTGCTGTCTCTGGCTGTCTCTGGCTGTCTCTGGCTGCCTCTGGCTGCCTCTGGCTGCCTCTGGCTGCCTGTCTCTGGTGCGCAGGAAAAAAGAGTTTGGTGAAGCCCCGGTCCTAGATACCTGGAAGCCTCTGGGGCTCGGGATTGACGGGGCAGTGGAATTACCTGGAAGCCTCTGAAAGCTTCTGGTGCGTGGACAGATGGGGGATGGACTTCCCAGTCCTAGATGTCTCTGGCACACAGAGTAGCAGTGACCCGGAAGCCTCTGGTGCACACAGGAGGGACAGGGCAATGGTCCCCCTTTTGGGTTATCTTGTTCACCCTGGCCCCCTCAGCAGAGCTCTTGGGCCTGTCTTGGGTTCCCTCCCCCAGTGTGGGCTCTCCATGCTCAGAGATGTGCCCACTACCCTGAGCTGTTCAGGAGATCAGCGGATTTTTTCCCCCTCTTTTCTCCTCTCTCTGCCTCTTGTGCCAGTTTCTTCCTAGGCACTGTTTAAGAGTGACCCCAAAGCCCCGGTGTGCCCTTCTGAGCTTTCTTTTACTCTAAAGGGTTCAGTCTTGAGCTTTTTAATTTTTTTCATTTTTTAAATGGCTCCTGCTTACGTCACTGCCTGTGATGGCTGCCGAGCGCTGCTTCTGATCTGGGCTCCCAGGGGCCTTTTCTAGGGGGAGCTCATGCTGCATTTGTAGTCCACATTACCTGGGGGTTTATTTTTCGGAGGCTGGGGCTGCCAGCTGCTGACAACTCCCACTTCTCCCAGATCTGCGCTGGCGTCGGGGTGAGGTTCTGGGTCAGGTCTTTCATCCGACTGGTCTCTGGATGCTGGCAGCTCAGCACCGCCCCGAGTCGGCTGTTGTTTTCCTCCACTTTGAATATGACTTCAGGATTTCTGAACTTCCTGCGGCCCCCTGTCACTTGTTGGGGTGATCCTTCTTCTCCCAGCTCTGTCAGGTGTCCCGGGCCCATGTGGGCTTTCCTTCCTCCATCTGCACCTGCCTGCTGCTCCCAGCTATTTGCAGCTGAATTGCGGCAGCTTCCTGGGCTGCTGGGATTTTTTTTTTCTCTCTGCTTTCAATGTTCCTTGGGAATTTCTGACCTTCCCGTGGCCTCCTTTCAATTCGAGACCCTGCCTCAATGAACAAGACATTAAAAAAAAAAAAAAAAATAGTCCTGGGCTGGGTGTTACAAGCCTGTAATTCCAGCACTCTGGGAGGTTGTGGTAGGAGGATCACAAGTTTGAGCCACTGGCAATTTAGTGATGAACCAGAATCCAGTCTTAAAAATTAAAAAGGACTGAGAATGTAGCTCACTGCAAAGACTCCTGTGTTCAGTCCTCAGTACCACAAAAAAAGAAAATACTCTATGTAGCATCAAGTCGTACTTAACTCCATGCTTCCTTTTCTCTCCCCTCCCCCTCCTTCTGGGGAGTAAACCTATTGTCTTCAGGCTAAGTGACCTCCCTAAGCCTTTTTTTTTTTTTTTTTTTTGAGACAGAGTCTAGCTGTATGATCCAGGCTGGTTCTCAACTCACTCAGTAGCCCATGCTGGCCTAGAACTCACGGCAGTCTTCTTTCCTCAGTCTCCCAGCTGCTGGGGGATAATAGGCATAGGCCACCACGCCCATGTAGTATGTGGTGGTGAGGGTTGTCAAACTCAGGGTTTCATGTTTCGTAAGTAGGTGCTGTAATCACTGAGGTACACTTCCAGCCCCTTAAGCCTTTATCTATTTTTTATTTTGTAACAGGGTCTTGCTATACCCCCAGTCCCTCTCAAGGAATAACTCAGAGGTTAAAGTACTTGCCCTAACAAATACTAAGTACCTGAGTTGATTCCCCATTACCACATAAGCCAGGTGGTGGCACACACCTGTGATCCTAGCACTCTTAGTCTGAGGCAGGAGGATTGCTATGAGTTCAAGGCCAGCCTGGGCTACATAGTGAGATCCCATCTCCAAAAAAAAAAAAAAAAAATTGTTTCTCTTTTCATTTAAAATTGGGTATATTATTGCTACTGTCTATTTCCACAGATACTAAAAAATGTGGATTTTGGGCTTATAGAATGTCAACATTCTTTTCCTTTTTTTGAGACAGGGTCTTGCTCTGTAGCACAGGCTGGTCCTGAACTTACTGGTGTAGCCCAGGCTGGCCTTGGATTCAAGACAATTTGCCTGCCCCGGCCTCCTGAGTGCTGGGATTACAGGTGTGCACCATCATGCTCAGCTTTAGCATTCTTTTCGTTTTTAATTTTTCTTCATTTTAGGCAACATCTCACAGAATAGCCCAAGCTGGCCTCAAACTCAGGACTCTTCCTGCCTTATCCTTCCAACTGCACCACCACATCCATTTTCTTTGTTTTATTGTTTTGTTTATGGTGTTGGGGATTGTCTTAGTTACTTACCTTGTTGCTGTGACAAAATACCCAATATCCACAATTTAAGGGAAGTAAGATTTATTTAACTCACAGTTTTAGAAGGTCTGCCATGCACACAGTCCACTTATGGGACAGCTGGCAACAGTCATGGCACATGGCAGAGGCTGGTGAGATCTTCATGCCGTTGCAGAAGTCAAGTGAAGCAGGAAAAGACTGAGCTTTCCCAGATAGAGGTTGCAATGACGTTTCTTCTTCCTTCCTTTAAGTACTTCAAGCTGCCATTTGCCTGCGCCTTACTTCCTGGCCCATAGGTCAATAAGAGACACCTGAAATCTCTGCTGTAGGAAATCCCCAAACTCACAGAATTACCCCAATCCTTCCAGGTCAAACATTACATGCCTGCCCCTTCCCGGCAGGCCCTCCCTCCCAGTAACACACAGTTCCAAATACATGAGGCTTTTGGAGGACATTCCAAATCCAAACCATAGTAGGGGTCAAGCCCAGCGACATACTAGGCAGGTGTTCTACTGTTGAGCTGTGCCCTGAGCCTCCATCATTGTCTTACAGTTTGAATCACTTGGCATCATTGTGGGGGAGATGATCCCTAAGTTTTTAAATTAATGACTTGTGCTGAATTTTATTTATTTTTTGCCTTTTCTCTAGATATGTGTCCTAAAAATGCTAGCTATTATGGTAATCGAGCAGCCACGTTAATGATGCTGGGAAAGTTCCGGGAAGCTCTTGGAGATGCCCAACAGTCAGTGAGGTTGGATGACAGTTTTGTCCGGGTATGTAATGGGTTTATTTGGGGACAGAGAGTTGGTACAGCTGAGATTCTCTAACTCAAGGTGTCGCAGTCTTGGTGCTCTTTTCATTTTGGCCCAGATGATTCTTTTGAAATCAGTTCAGGGCAGTATAGAATGTTTCATAGCGTCTCTGGCCTTTAACAACTGTATATCAGTATCATTTCTCTCCCCAGTTGAGACAACTGAAACTTCCTCCTAGCAGTGATAAGTGTCCTCAAGTGGACAAATTGCCATGGTTGAGAACCATTGCTCTAATTATTTGCATCCTGTGTTAGTTTTGTGTGGGTGTTTGATGTTGCTCTTGATTCTTCCTATGTGGCCAACCATTATTGTTTCTTTCCTTTTGTATGTTTCTTCCAGGGACATCTGCGAGAAGGGAAGTGCCATCTTTCTCTAGGCAATGCTATGGCAGCCTGTCGTAGTTTCCAGAGAGCTTTAGAACTGGATCACAAAAACGCTCAGGCACAACAAGAGGTATGGGTCTGATCCTGTTGGTTTCAAACAAATGGTGTTTGGAAGGAGAAAGTTAGAATTGAGATCTAATCTTCTATAATTAATCATCCCTACCTAGGTAACTCTAGGCAAGTCCTATACTCTCTCTAAGCTCTACCTTCCTCATCTGTAAAATAAGTTTAAAACATGATTTATAGCTCTACAAAAAAATCTGTTAAAATTATGGGCTGGAGGAATGACTCAGTCAAACGCTAAGTACCCAGGCTTGATTCCCCTGCACCACATAAGCTGGACATGTTGGTGCATACCTGTAATACCAGCATTCGGGATACTGAGACAGGAGAATTGCTGTGAGCCTGGGCTTCATAGTGAGTTCAGGACCAGCCTGAGCTACAGAGTAAGACCCTTTCTCAAAAAAAAAAAAAAAATCTGTTAAAATTAGCTGGGTGTGATGGAATACACCTGTAATCCTAACACTCTGGGAGGCTGAGGTAGGAATATTGCAAGTTCAGGCCCATTTTGGGCAATTTAGCAAGCCCCTGTCTCAGAATAAAATGTGTCTTAGATTCATTGCTGTGACAGAATACCCAGCATCTACAGCTTTAGGGAAGAAAGATTTATTTTAGCTCATGCTTTCAGAAGGTCTCACGCAGTCTGTTCATGGCAGCTGTCAATGGTGGGAGCACATGGCCGAGGCTGGAGAGCTGCTTAAACCATTGCACACAGAAACCTAGTGAAACAGAACAAGTCCATGTCTCCAGACTTAGGCAAGGCCTGTGCTTTCCCTGAAGAAGCTGTAACTGTTTTCCTTCTTCCTTTCTTTACCTAGTTCAAGCTGTCGGTTGGGCCCCCCATACCTAGAGTGGGTGCCCCTTCATTATTTCCTGGTGCACAAGTCAGTGACACATCTGTCCCCTCCAGGCAGGCCCTGCTTCCCAACAGCACATGGTTCCACTGTTACCCAAATACATAAACCAATTTGGGGGGAAAGTCCAGATCCAGACCATAGCAAAATATAAGAGAAGGGCTAGGGATGTAGGTCAGTGCTAAGGCCCTGAGTTCATCCCAGTGCTGCAAAGGCTAAAACAAAACAAACAAACAAACAAAAAAAATCCTGTGAAAAACAGTCAAGTTTGTGGGAGAATAGGCAAATACCTTCAGAAACTGATTTGAATAAAGTTAAAGAATTTGAGTAGCCACCCTACAGGAACAAATTTACCCAAGAATCTCCAGTTTCGAGAGTTCTTTCTGGCAGCATAATATTGTTAAAAAAAAAAATTTAACTTGAGGGTTGGTGTTGTAGCCCAGTTACAGAGTCCTTTCTCACCATGCATTCAATCACTGGGGTTGATCCTCAGTACCTCTGGAAAAAAGTTCAGTAAAATCCAGTTCCAGTTAAATTGGTGGCAACTAAAACATGTTTTAGTTTCATTTCCCTATATATCCAGATTGCCCTCTTAAGACTTGTTGGTTAAAGTCCCTAACATTTGATAACTCCTGCACAACCCCAAGTAATAACTTATTTCATTTTTCATCTTATGTGTGACAGGGCATGGCTCTCTTGTGTTCCTAAGTTTGATTTGAGAACGATGTTTGTGTATTGGCTCTTCCCCCCCCCCCCCTTTT
>PVKB01001376.1:197402-250722 GCA_004027205.1 Ctenodactylus gundi | reverse complement strand
TGCTGGGGTTTGGTGGTACTCTTCCAAGAACAGCATCAAGGCCTTGTTGATCTTTGTGATTGTTAAATCTGCAACTTTAGGATTGCAAGAAGGGCACAGCATTTAAAGCCCTTGCGCAAGTGTAAGACTCTGAGTTGATGCTCCAGTACCACATAAAGCTGGGAGTGGTGGCACACAGCAAGAAGGCTGAGGCAGGCGGCTTGTCCTGAGTCCCAGGCCAGCCTGGGCTACACCAGTGAGTTCAGGACCAGCCTGGGCTACAGAGTGAGATCCTGTCTCAAAGAAAAAAAAGAGAGAAATAAATCTGCAACTTTAGTTGAACTGTGTATCTGATTTTCTTTTGTAGTTCAAGAATGCTAATGCAGTTATGGAATATGAGAAAATAGCAGAAGCTGATTTTGAGAAGCGAGATTTTCGGAAGGTAAAGTGTAACTATGGCAAAATTATCTACCCTTTCTCACAAATTTCATTCAGGATTATGTGTGTGTTTGTGGTAATTAAGAGTGATAATAGGGCTGGTGGAATAGCACGGTGATTAGAGCACTAACGTAGCAAGTGCAAGGCCCTGAGTTCAATTCCCCAGCACCATATAAGACAGGTATGATGGCACATCCCTGTAATCCCAGCACTCAGGTGGCTGTGGCAGAAGGATTGCTGTGTATTCAAGATCAACCTGGGCTTCATAGTGAGTTCAGGACCACTCTGGACTACAGCATGAGATCCTGTCTCAAAAAAAAAAAAAAAAAGTAATAATATGGGGCTGGAATAATAGCATAGCAGTTAAAATGCAAAGTCCTAAGTTCAGTTCCCCAGCACCATGTAAAGCTGAATGTGGTGGTACATGCCTGTATTCCCTGCACGCCTGTATTCCCTGCACTCAGGAGGCTGAGGCAAGAGGATTGTCCTGAGTTTGAGGCCAACCTGGGCTCCATAGCAAGTTCAGGACAAACTTGGACTGTATAGTGAGACCTTGTCGCAAAAAAAATAAATAAATAAATGAAATAAATTCATGTACTGGAAAGCTGATCCCAGTGCAGAAGTGTTGCAAGGCAGGAACAAATGAGAGGTACAGGGTCTCGGGGCTCTGCCTTCAGGCACGGATTTGTGCCATTCTCACAGAATGGGTTCCTTGTAAAAGGACAAGTTCAGCCCCCCTTGCTGTCTATCTCTGTCCCTCTTGACCTCTTTTTGCCTTTCCCTACGAGATGATGCAGCAAAAAAGCCCTTACCTGAGGCAGGTCCCTTGAGCAGGACTTCCCAACTAGCCTGGGCTGCATAGTGAGTTCTGGACCAGCCTGAGCTATAGAGTGAGACCCTGTCTTAAAAAAATAAAAATAAAAAGTGATGCTATGGTACAAAAGATCTGGAAAGTAAATTATCCCTTGATTTTGGCTTTTAACCTGTTTTTTTCCTCTAAAACAAAAAAATCTTTAGCATTCTGGAAGAGTAAGGCAGAAGGATCACAAATTCAAGACTAGTCAGTTGAAATTAAATACTGGGTTTGGATAATGTGCTTTTATTTGAATAATGCCAGTTGACTTTAATTCTTGCTTTATTGTGATCTGGTAGCTATAAATCAAAGTAAAATCTAGGCATGGTGGTACACACTGTAATTCCAGCTTTCTGGGATACTAAAGCAAGAGGACTAAAGATTGAAGCTATCCTGGGCTACATGGAGAGTTCCAGACCATTCTGGAACACAGCATGGTCCTGGTTCAAAAAAAGAAAAAAGCCAAAACAATAACAAAAAGTAGAGAAAGGCCGCATTTGCATTTTTGAATAGTGAATATAACTTGTCACCATCAGCGCCCGCGTGCTTGTGTGTGAGAGAGATTAAATTAGAGTATTGGAACTAGTAGAACCTTTGCACTGAGCTACATCCCCTGCCCATTTTATTTTATTTTTTGAGACAAGGTCTTCCCAGGGTGCTCAGTTGCCCAAACTGACTCATACTTGAAAGCCACCTGCTTCAGCCTCATAGAATGCTGGGATTATAATCATGGGCTACATGCCAGGCTTACCCTTAAACTTTTTGGTGCTAGACTTCAATGTTAGATGGTGATAGTCCTGAAAATACATGTATTAAAAGTGCTAACAAATCTGAGACGCAGAAAAAGTATAAAAATTCCAGGTATCCGGGCTGGGGCGTAGCTCAGCAATTAAAGTACAAAGGCCCTGAATCCACATAAGCCGGGTGTGGCGCACACTTGAAACCCTAGCACCTGGGAGGCTGAGGCAGGAAGATTACCATGTGTTTGAGGCCAACTTGTGCTACATAGTGAGTTCAGGACCAGCCTGGGTTACAGAGCAAGACCTTGTCTCACCACAAAAGAAAAAAAAATATCAGTATCTTCTTTATGTAGCTTAACTCTGTTCTTTATGGTATGCAAAAGTTTTTCACTGAAGTTTCAAAAGGGAGGTAGAGAGCCTCAAAAACATTTAAAAACCACTGATTTGGAGAGCTCTTTTAGGATCACATAAAAGAAATTAGCTCTGGGGCTAGAAGAATGGCTCAGTGGTTAAGGCACTTGCCTAGCAAGTGCTGTGTCAAGCTCTGCCCGCTCCCAGCACTCAGGAGGCTGAGACAGGAGTATTGCTGTGAGTCTAAGGCCAGCCTGGGCTCCAGAGCAAGGTCTGTCTCAAAAAAAAAGTTAGCTCCATCCGAGGAAGGGGGTGGTTCCTTCATATGTGGGACTTTGCTTGTGCTTCCTGTAGCAAGGGGATAGTTAAAGTCATTCTTTACTCATACAGTGAAGGTCTCTTATTTGGTACTAAATATATATGATTGGCTTATTCAGACTCCCAGTATTAACTTATTGTCCCTCTTTTGTTCATCAGTTTAATAACCAGAGTCTTTGTATTGTGATGTGTGTGTGTGTGTGTGTGTGTGTGTGTGTGTGTGTGTGTGTGTGTGTAGTATGGTTGTTGTGTGTGTGTGTGTTGGAGAGTGATTCTGCCAATTGTCATGTTTTCTGAGGTTTACATAGGCAAAAGCTTTGTCTTGAAAGGCGGTCTTTTGGGTTTCTTTTCTTTCTTGCCCACTCTGGAGCCAGAATCCTGACTTTGTGACAGAATCCTCTGTTTGTGACATCCCAGCCTGCCCCCCTCCCTCCACTGTAGCTCATGGTGATGTCACAAATGAAGAATTATGATCCTGGCAGGGGAAACAGATGAACTTGGAAGAAACAAAGATCTTCTTTGCTTGCAGCTGTCCCTAGTGAGAACATGGGGAGGTGGGGGGTGGGAAGTGAAGCCCTGAGCCTCCAACTGATGTTCCCCACATCAGGCAGAAGCAGCTCTGTACAGAACATAGTCCTCGTGAAGGCAGAGGGTGGGGCTGCTGAAATTTTGACTCACGACTTCCTGTCCTTGCTCTTTTTCCATGTGAGGAGCAAGGGGAGACACTGCAGTTCTATCTGGGTAATACCTCTGCGTGTTGCCCTTAGAACTTCCAAGAAAGTAACTTGTGCCACTGAAGGAGAAACGGTTCTGTCACTTCTGTTTCAGCACTGCAAAAAATCTCAACAAATAGTTCATAGTGTTTACCTACTTGTCCATATTTTTAAATTTCAGTTTTGAATTGGTGCTATTTATGGATCAGAATTTAGAAGGGATGATAAGTTACTTGGTGATGAATCTCCCTTCCTACTTGCTGCCCCTCTATCTACTTCTTACCCTCCTCAGATATCCACTGTTCTTTTTATTTCTCCCCTGCACTGGCGGATCTAACCCAGGGACTAAGGCAAACTCTATACTACTGAGCTATACCCTCAGCTCCTATCCTCTGTCCTCTATCTAGTAATTTCTTCAGTGTTTTTGTTGTAGTATAGCAAATACAATTTTTTTCTTCTTTTGCATGAGAGGTTAATATGCCATTCTCAATTCTGCACCTTTTTTCCACTGAGTAGGTCTTGGAAGACTGCTCATATTAGTACATGTAGAGCATCTTCATTCTGGTTTTGAGCCACATTACACACCATTGTCTGCATTGATGGAATTTGAGTTCATCTCTACTTGTAAGTTTTTAGACATCATCTCTTCCTGATCCCTAATGGCCAGATTCTTAGAGGGAATGGATATCCCTTAATTCCAGATCACTTCTGGATCCATATTTGTGGGAGAATATGGTTCAGCTGGGATCTCCAGGAATAACAGCTGAGCCAAAAGTGAAAGCTGAGAAAACAGACTTTGAAAAGAGAAAAGAGGAATGAAGATCTGAAGATCCTTCAGAAGGACTAACCCTGCCATTTGTATGTGTATGTGCAATACTCAGTTGTCTAATAGTTTGTGAGCAGCAGATGAGGATTATAGCAATCTTTGATATAGCTAGATTGAACTGTTAAACCATTTAAAGTGAACTCTTGCTGGTGTGTTTCTATAGTCAGAAGGTGGAAAGATAGAAGTCACTGCGGTATTGAGATGAGGCTCATGGAACAGGGAAGGAGACCGCGCAGTTTCTGTAATGTAAGGAATAGTGATTCTGTACTTTTTTTTTTATTCTTTGGCTGAACAGGCTAATCCTAGTAAATTATGTAGAGTAGTAAATTCAGGATTTATGAGAAAAATGTGAGTTTTCATAGTCGCTGTGGGTCTGGATTCACCATAGGGGCAGATTAGCATGAAAGGTCATAGGCTCTGCGGTCCCGGGGTTTAAAATCAAATTGCAATTCTATCACTTACTAGTTTTGGTGACCTCAGACTTCAGTTTTCTGTTTTGTAGTTCTGTCATCATTAAAACAAAGGTAACAAAATTACTTTCTTTATAAAATTGCTGGGGCTAAGGGCAGAACCCAGCAGTTAGAGCACTTGTCTAGCATGCAAAAAGCCGTGGGTTTAGTTCCCCAACACCGCATTAGCCACATAAGACATTGTAGCAGCACTTCTGTAATCCTAGCAATTGCGAAGCTAAAGCAGGAGGGTTGCCTGAATTGGAGGCCAGCCTGGGCTGTGTAGTGCATTCAGGATCAGCCTGGACTATAGAGTAAGACCCTGTCAAAAAAAGAAAAATGATGAAAAATTATTGTGAAGGTTATTATGTAAAGTGTTCAGTAAATAAGTTCACTGTCCTTGTTACCATTTGAATCAGGTGCTCTTGTTTTATGTTTTAATTGAATAATCGAGGTATATTTTTTAAATTTGATGGGCTAGAGGAATAGCTCAGTGGTTACATAATTGCACAGCAAGCTCAAGACCCTGGGTTTGATCTTCCAGCGCCACATAAGCATACCTGTAAGCCCAGCACTTGGGAGCCTGAGGCAGGAAGATTACCATGATTCTGAGGTTAGCCTGGACTACAAGACAAGACCCTTTCTCTAAATAAATAAATAAATTTGAACAATCTGAGAGTATTTGCTATAGCAAGCATGAAGCCCCAGGCTCAATGTCAACTACTGCAAAAGAAAAGAAAAACTTGATTCTGTCCTGCTCAGCAGTGAGCCCTGGGAACTTTGAGCTTCAAATCTCTATTGCTGTGACCAAACTAAACTGAAGATACTTCTAATATGCAAATGAAAGAGCCTCATTTGCTCCCTTCTTTCTTTTAGGTTGTTTTCTGCATGGACCGTGCCCTAGAATTTGCTCCTGCCTGCCACCGCTTCAAAATCCTCAAAGCAGAGTGTTTAGCAATGCTGGGTCGTTATCCTGAAGCACAGTCTGTGGCCAGGTATGCAGTCAGGCCAGTTGAGCATTGAGGTTACCACACCCTACTGAAGTGATGCTAGCTGGCCTTCTCTGCAACAGGAGCTGGGGTTTGACCAGCTGGGGCTGGTCCTTTCTGTCTGTTGCCTAAAGCCAAAGGTCAGACCAGATTAGAAAACCTGTAAGATAGCTGTGCATGGTTGCATGATCCTGTAGTGCAGTTCCACTGAGATGGAGGAGGGTCACTTGAGCTCACAAATTTGATACCATCCGGTTACCTCATCTTGGGCAAGAAAAATAAAAACTCACAAGGTAGACAGGATATGATAGTATAGTAGGTGCTTGAGCTGTATGTGAAAGAACAGATAATACTGCATAAGTTTGGAGAGTTGTTTTAATGCTTGCTCTTTCTTTTTACTCCAGTGGGAAACTCAGTAAAAGTCCATATAGTGAATACTTCAGCATTAGCACTAAGTACCCAAGTTCGATTTCCCAGCACCACATAAGCTGAGCATGGTGGTGCATGCCTGTAGTCCCAGAACTTGGGAGGCTGAGGCAGGAGGATTGCTGTGGGAGTCCAAGGCCAGCCTGGGCTCCATAGTGAGTTCAGGACCACTCTGGGCTGCAGAGTGAGACCCTGTTTCAAAAAAAAAAAAAAAGAGATAATCAAATGAATGAGTGGGTATGTTCATGTTTTAATAAAATTTTAATTATAACAAGTGGCAACCCAGGCATGATAGTGCACACCAATAATCCTGGCACTCTGGGAGACTGAGGCAGTTGAAATTCTGTCTCAATAAAAAAGTACGCTGGTATTGTAGCTCAGTGTATGGGCCCTAAATTCAACTCCCAGTAACACAGAAGTGGCAGAGGAACTGGGTATATAGCTCAGTGGTACAGCCCACAGTGAATATTGTTGAGGCCCTAGGTTCAATCCTAGCTCAGACAGAAAAATGCCATGGAGCTGGCCTCATAGCACAGTTCCCAGCATTTTGGGAACTGAGGCAGAAGGATCTCAAGTTCAAACTGAACATGAGCAACTTAAGATTGTCTCAAAATCAAAAATCAAAAGTGGACTGGGATGTAGCTAGCGTGAAAGTTCTGGGCTCAATCTCCAATAAACACACACACTCTCTCTCTCTCTCTCTCTCTCTCTCTCTCTCTCTCTCTCTCTCTCTCTCTCTCTCTCTCTTACTTGCACAACAGAAAGGATATGGCCTTATGAGCTGTATTTGGCTAACTTGTTCTGGGCTAGCTAATAAGGATTATGGGACATAAGAAAGGCATTGGGCTGGAGATGGAGCTCATTGGTAAACTGCTTGCCTGGCATGGTTCAGTCCCTACCACTATTAAAAAAAAATGTTTTAAAGATAAATGTAAGTGGGTTATTTTGGGAAAGAGTTTTGGAGAATTTGTCTACTTTTGTTTACTTTGAATACTACATGCATCTTCAAAGAAAAAAATGACCAGAGATGGTGGGTAAATGGTCATGACATTTCAAAACATAAATAAGGGCTGAGAGAATAAGATAGCAGTTAACAACAGTTGCCTAGCAAACACCATTTAAGCCGGTTTGATGACGCACACTTGTAATTGCAGCATTAGGGGTCTGAGCCAGCGGGATTGCTGTGAATTTAAGGCCAACCTGGGCTACATTGTGACTTCAGGACTAGCCTGGACTAGAGAGCAAGACCCTGTCTCAAACAAACAAACATAGCTACAAGTTCCCTTTTCTGGCTATTGCAGTGATATTTTACGAATGGATTCCACCAATGCAGATGCTCTGTATGTCCGAGGTCTCTGCCTCTATTATGAAGATTGTATTGAGAAGGCTGTTCAGTTTTTTGTGCAGGCACTCAGGATGGCTCCTGACCATGAGAAGGCTTGCATTGCATGCAGAGTAAGTTTTGGGGCTGCTGAGATGGGTAGGAAAAGCTTCCTTTTGGGGGTGTTGACGGTAGTTAAGTGGAAGGGTTGGGAGCCACAGAAATGGTATAGTTCCTCTCCTACTTTGTAATGTAAGCATGCTGAGTCCTTCCGTAAAAACTATTTTAGAACTGTTTATACTTTTCTAAAGGTAACTATGACTGTATAGGGTCAGTTCCATTTATCTAAGTTAGATTGTTTCTCTTTTACCCTCAGTGAAAAAGTTAGTAATGCTTGCCTTGGGGTAGGAGGCAAACCCTGGCTACCAGATCTGCTGAGTATTCTTTTATAACTCTTGGCATACTCTGTGCACTTAGTTAGAAGCACCACTGAGTAACAAAGTCCGAGTGGATTGGGAGAGAGACTGTGTGATGCTAAGATACTAGAATAAAAAAAACACCCCAAAGAACAAAACCTGATATTAGACTCTGACCTTACTGTCAGTGGTGTGAGGCTTTCTGGGTATGAACTGACCTCCGCTTGCTTTTCTCTGTAGAATGCCAAAGCACTCAAAGCAAAGAAAGAAGATGGGAATAAAGCATTTAAAGAAGGAAATTACAAGCTAGCATATGAACTTTACACAGAAGCCCTAGGAATAGACCCCAACAATATAAAAACAAATGCTAAACTCTACTGTAATCGGGGTACTGTTAATTCCAAGGTAAGCACTTGGTATGGGTCTTGGGACTTAAAGGAAATATTTTAAAGGGATATCAGAGAGATCTTGGGAAATCTGACCAATGAGGGTAAGTCAGGTAAAAGACAAAAGATTGTATTTCAGCTCATTGGGAAGGCAGATATTTCTTTTCTGTGGGATTAGGGACTTCAGGAACACTTTGGAGGTATATTCCTGGCTACTATTTATTCCTCAGAGTCTTTCTCCTCCATTAAAAGTGGATAAGGGCTTTGGAATAGTTTTGAACAAGTACTGTTCATTCTTTTTGCTTAAGCGGGAGGTAATTTATTTTTCAGGAATGATTTGGAGGAAATTAGAGTATAATGCAGGCTTAGTTTTTCCTCTGTTGTAGCTGTTGTAGGGTGGTTGAAAATGACCTGAGTGAACCTGTGTCACTGTGTACTGTTAAAGAAAAAAAAAGTAGGCATCTTGCTGCTGCTGAGATTAAGAGTAAAAACTCGGTCGCTCGTGTCCCTCTAGTTGGCCTCTGGAAGGATGGAGGACAGAACCACCCTTAGTCTTTCCCACCAACAGAATGGTGTAGGTGGTTTATCCTTGCAATAATTGCCCAGCGTGTATCACATAGTAAAGAAACCAATTTCACATTTGGTGTCCTCGGTCCTCTGAATACTAGCCTGCCCAGTGACCACTAACGGGTGTGAGAGGGGCCCGTCCCCTTAGAATTTTGAGGCCACGCTCCCAGGGTCTGAGCTGTCAGCCCCAGAGATTGGAAGTGTGACTGCTTACTCTCTCCTGAAGCTTAGGAAACTAGATGACGCAATAGAAGACTGCACACATGCGGTGAAACTCGACGAAACCTACATAAAAGCCTACTTGAGGAGAGCTCAGTGGTGAGTGCCTTTGGAGGGAGGAGGTGAGAGGGAATTGCTGCTGGCCTGCCAGGGGAATTGCACTGTGGAGGATGAAGCAGACCCAGGGATGTTGTGAGGTCATTTGGTCCTTCCCCCTACCTCTAGGTGGGATTGTTCCAGCCCTAGACTATCTTTATAGACCTCCAGCGGAGGAGATTGCACAAGCTCCCTCAGTCTCCCATGCCTGTGTCTAACGCCCCTCACGGTCAGTAAGTTTCCTCTGATGCCTGACCCAAATTCCTTTTGTTAAAATTTAAGTCCATTTCCTTTGAAGATTTTATTTTGTGTTGTACACTTTTGCTCTAACTTGGCACAGTGCTTGGCACGTAGGTGTTCACCTATGAATGTTTTGTCAAATAAATGTATGGTGCTTAGAAGAGGGAAGAATAAAGTATTTTTCAGGGACATTTGAGAATTGCACTTACCCTGTTCTATGCGAGGAAAGACAGTCTTCAGCTTGTATGGGATTTAAGCTGGCTCAGTGTCTGCAGTTGAAGGAACTTCCTTCTGAAATAACCTGAAAGAGTAGGTAACCTTGGCTAAATGTTTTAAGCAGAGAGTACTTCTCGTCTCACAGGGTGATTCATGAAACAAATGATACTGCTTCTGTAACCCTAGGGAGGAGTGCCTTAGTATTCTGTTGATCTTTCTCTTGAATCCTGCAGAGGATTTTCTTTTAAAGAGTCCAAAGGAAGACATATTTGTTACCTGTTGGTCTTCCAGCACCTACTTCATTCCTTATTATAAACTGCCAGGCTCAAAAACCAGATGCTGCTGCTGATGCCTGATCAACCAGTAGTTTATGTTCCCCTGGCTTAGGTGTGGTACAGTATGTCTTATACACTGTCTCCCATTTCCTCCCAAATTATCACACTTAAAATAGGAAAAATGCTGCTGTGTGTACTTTTAATTAAATGAATGACTAAGTCTGTCCAACAGAAACATGTGAAATTAGATTCTAAGAGAGCATCCTTTGCTCAGTCCACCTTTGCACACCACTGGCAGACAAAAGCAGAAGCTTTGGAAGACATAAATAAAAGCCCTCGGCCCAACTAGGGACAAATGTTTACAGACAAAAATACTGCATACATAGAGGTGTTTAGCGCAGTTTTATCTATACTAGCAAATAGAGTCAGCTAACACTGTCTAGTAGAAGGAGTAGCTAAACGTGATACTACATCAACCCTGTTTGTGTTTGAACAGGGAATGGAAAGAGAACAAATTCTTGATTTGTTAGGAAGATAATGGGATTGAGGATTATTTTCTTATGCATCTGAAGACAATAAACAAAAAACAGGAATTGCTTTGATCAGAAAGCTCTTAACTCATGTCAGAAGTAGGACTGACCTTAGAGTGGGCTTACTTCCGAGATCCTACTGCAGGGGACAGTATATACTTTTGGACATAATCGGCAGAGAATTTGGTAGCATCCTGTCAAGCAGTTGAAACTGATAAGACGTATTGAGCCTTAACAGAGGCCAGCACTGCCCAGTCAGCTTTAGCCTACCTCTAAAACCCTTCTCACCTTTCTGCTTTTTCTTCAATGTTTTTAAAAAGTACTACTATAATTTGGGCACAGTAATACATATATGCACTCCCAGCACTCTGGAAGGCTGAGACAGGATGATTGTGAGTTCCAACCCAGGCTGAGCGATTTAGAAACTTAATGAAACCTTGTCTCAAAAAATGGCCGAAGGGGCTGGAGGAATGGCTCAGTGCCTAGCAAGTGCAAAGTCAAGCACTGAGTGCCCAGCACCGCATTGCCAGCACCACATAAGCAGGGAGTGGTGGTGCACGCCTATAATCCCAGCACTCGGGTAGCTGAGACAGGAGGGTTGCCATGAGTCCAAGGCCAGCCTGGGCTCCATAGTGAGTTCAGGACCAGCCTTGGCTACAGAGCTAAGATCACTGTCTCAGGAAAAAAAAAGAAAAAAAAAAGAGTGGAGATATAGCTTAGTGCAAAATACCCTGCATTCAATCCCTAGTACCATTACAAAAAAAAAAAAAAAAAAAAGATACTCTTGAGTTTTAAAAAGCATGAAGTGGGGCTGGATGAATGGTTCAGCGGAAGTCAAGCACTAAGTACCTGAGCTCAATGCCCCAGCACCGCATAAGCCAGGTGTGGTGGCGCGCGCCTATAGTACCAGCACTGGGAAGCTCAGGCTGAAAGATTGCTGTGGGTACAAGGCCAGCCTGGACTTTAGAGCAAGACTCGGTCTCAAGTAAATAAGTAGCATGAAGTAAAATGCAAAATTACTCTAGTGTGGCTTACTATATTACATAAAGCCTTGGAAGGTTTATCAGGAAAAAAAGGTTGATTGGGGTTACTCATTCATCAGGTCATTTCACGATGACAGCTGTTAGTTGTCTTTTTAATACTTCAAATCATATTATACTTCATTATGAAAGTTGATTTCTGAGCTCCTGCTAGCACTTGTACCTGTGTTTGCAGGCATTTTTTTTTTTTTTTAGCATAAGTCAAGATGTTTCCAAAAATTCAGATGCCTATGATACTAAGCTTGTCTCTTTTTTTGCCAGAGTTTTGCTCTGTAGTCCAGGCTGGTGCTGAACTCAGTGTGTAACTCAGACTGACCTCCAGCACTCAGCAGTCCTCCTACCTCAGCCTCCAAAGTGCTGGGATTACAGGTGCGCACCACTACACCTGGATTCTGAACTTACCTTTTGCCAGCTGTATCAGTATCAGTCTCCCTGCCCAGGCTTCAGGAGGGGTCGTTGGTGTCTGCACGAGTGGGGGTGTGTGCTGGCAGGAGCCGCTGAAGCTGGTGCAGCACGTAGCTGCATCATGTGCCTCCTCCCGTCTCCCCGCTGGAGGTGTCTCTAGAACAACTACCATAGTCTTAGATTGAGCAGTCAGTAGAAATGCCATTTACTTCTATAGAAAAGACCCTTCAAGGACTGAGGTGTAGCTCAGTGGTAAATGCATTTGCCTAGCATCTGTAAGGCCGTTGGTTTGATTCCCCAGCACCACATAAAAATTAGCCAGGCATGGTGGTACATACCTGTAATCTGAGCACTCTGGAGGTTGAGGCAGGTGGATTGCTTTGAGTTTGAGGCAAGCCTGCGCTACAGTGAGATCCTGTCTCCAAAAAAAAGAAAAGAAAAAGAAAAGATACTTGGAAGGTCCAGCAGTCAGCCTGTTCAGTTAGATTCCTCTTGCCTTAACCAAAAGGCCCCTTTTGTGCTGCTGAAATAGAAGCACAAACCCTGTGTTTAGAATCTCCTTTTATGTTTCTCTTACCTCCATCTCTCAAAGAGTTATTAGTATTAATGGAAGCATTTGCCCGCGGCTGTCACCTTGAACTTGATCCCTCTAGTGGCGCACTAATCCCACTTGTGCCCTGAATTGGAGCTAGACCTGCATGTTTATGGCACTGAAGATTTTGGAGCTCTTTCATATCTGTTTATCTCACTTGATAATTTTTCTCCTATGTGTTTCAGTCCTGAGTAGTCACATAGGTGCCTTTCCTGAGGCAGGCCAATTGTTGCTTGGTAGCCCTATGTCACAAGCAGCTTTCCCCCTTGACTCCTTTCCACTTAGAGCACAGTGTCACTTTGCTGGTTGGGTGCAAATGCCATGAGGCCACTTTTTTACTTGAGTTGGTGGCTAGTTGTTGTTGTTATTATTGTTATTATTAAGCATTTTCTGTTTCATGAGCATCTCTCTCCAAGCGTGTCTGTCACTTGAGCCATGCCCCTTTGCCCAGCCTGGCTCCACAGGCCGTTGCTGTCACGTCTGAGCACTACATTGCCCTGTACTTCCTTCTCAGTTACATGGACACAGAGCAGTATGAAGAAGCAGTGCGAGACTATGAGAAAGTGTATCAGACGGAGAAGACAAAAGGTAACACAGTTGAGAGCATTCATTTCTTTGGGAACTGTATGTTCTTACTTGTAGACACTAAAATGTCACAAGGTCACTTAATTCAGGGCTCAGGGATATATCTAGAGCTTATTTGATCACTAGCCAGGAAGAAGAAAAGAGATGATGGGGTGGGTGCCCAAGCACCTATGTTCCAGTGCCAGCTCCTTATCCCTTCCGCTGCCTTTTTCTGTGTGGTAAGGCAGAGGGTGAGGCTAATCTGAAAAATGAAATGTAATTTTTTTTTTAATCTCCAAGAATAGTACCATAAAAGCCTTGGTATGGTTAACAACATTTCCATCTCTTGGGCAGCTGGGCTGTGGCCCAACAAGGGAAACCAGAGTCCTGTTTGTCCTTTGATGCCATGTGTCTTCCTCCAGAACACAAACAGCTCCTAAAAAATGCACAGCTAGAACTGAAGAAGAGTAAGAGGAAAGATTATTACAAGATTCTGGGAGTGGACAAGAATGCCTCTGAGGACGAGATCAAGAAAGCTTACCGGAAACGGGCCTTGATGCACCATCCAGGTAGAGCTGACGGGGGAGGGGCACCATGGGAAGAACCCATGCAGCCAGCCTAGGGCTGTGCTCAGGCCGGAGTGGGTGCCACGAGAGGCTCTGCAGTGGGACTGAGGGTGCTGCGTTCCATACCCTCCAGTTGCAGGAGGTGCCAAAACCCCAAATCAGACATAAAGGGGTCTCTCTTACACTTAGAGTTTTCTTGAGACTGGGTTTCACTTGAGTTTGTATACTTCTCCCTGTAGATCGGCACAGTGGAGCCAGTGCTGAGGTTCAGAAGGAAGAGGAGAAAAAGTTCAAGGAAGTTGGAGAGGCCTTTACCATCCTGTCTGATCCCAAGAAAAAGACTCGCTATGACAGTGGACAGGACCTGGATGAGGAGGGCATGAATATGGGTGGTGAGTTGTTTGGGGTACCTGGAATGAATCTTAGTTTTTTTCTAAAGACCTCCAGAGAATGTGCACATAATTAGCCAGTGGCATGCAGCAGTTTGTAAAGCATTCTACCTTTCATGAGTATCTGTAACGTGTGACACACCATACCCAGCCCTAGAGTAGCGAAGATGATCAGATAAGTTTGCACATCTCCAGAACCCATAATCTGGAGGTCTGCAGACTCCATCCCTGGGCCAAATCTGACTCCTGGTTGAAGCGGAGTAGTAGACATGGAGTTGAACGAATGCAGTCAAGTCTGGCCGCTCACAGGTGCAGCGAGAGCTCCAGGGAGGTGAGCACTAGGAAGGAGCGGCTCGGCGGTGCAGAGCAGCAGCCTCCTCAGGGATCTGTGATAATACAGTGGGCTCTAGAGGCGCGGCCAACAAGTGGCTGTATCAGACCACAAAAGGCCCTAAGGGTTATATGCAATAAGGAATATGAACTTTTTCCTGTTTAGCTGGAAGAAAATTTCTCCTGCTGCAAAGGATATATACTAGCTGATGCTTGTATGTGCCATGCGTTTCTATAAATCCTCACAAAGCATACCAGAGAATATGAGGTAAGCCCACCTGTTATCACCAGCACTGCTTACTTGGGTTTTAATCAGTGATAACAGTGGCCCTGAAGTGGGCACAGCACATAGACACCATCTCTACGGCCAGGCCTTGTCTTCCACTAAGAAAGTCTTTTAGAATTTATTACCAAACTAGTGCTATATAAATAATCCTAAAATCCTCCCCATTTCAGGATGGTGGTGTGCATATATATGCATTTACCAGTAGACTTGTCCCTTTACCCAGTAGTTGAGATCTAAGCAATTGCAGACAATTGCATCTTAGTGGGGGTGGCGTGTACCAGGTGGAAATGTACTTGCAGTGGTCATCAGGAGAGGGAGGGGGAAGGAAGGAAGGAAGGGAGGAAGGGAAAAGAAGGAAAGAAGAAAGGGAAGGAAGGAAGGAAGGAAGGAAGGAAGGAAGGAAGGAGATAAAAGGGTGACAGAGCCGGTAGACAAGGCCTGAAGGACGCACATGGGAGACAGTGGCAGGCCCAGCCAGAAGACAGAAGGTCAGGATGATGTTGCTAGGGATGACTCACGGGCCGCTGACTGAGCCAGGAGACCCAGGAAGATGCGAAGCTGTGTTGGCACGGAGCAAGTTGCTTTCGCACATGTGGAATCAGCTGCTGCTGGTATAGCCCAGTGGAGGCCAGGGCCATCACACCTGCAGTGACCTAGTGAAAAGAGCACAGGCTTCCTGTAGTGTGCACTTGGTATGAGTTGTGGATTTCCTGTTCTCAAGGCACAGGTATTCTGTAATCTGTCTAGAGCACACCAAAATCCAACCTAATAAATACCAAGGCTGGAGGAATGGCACACTGGTGTGCAAGGCCCTCTGTTTGATTCCTCAGCACCACATGAAGCCAGAAGTAGTGGTGCACACCTGGAATCCCAGCCCATGGGAGGCTGAGGCAGGAGGAGTGCCATGACTCCAAGGCCAACCTGGGCTACAGAGCAAGACCCTGTCTCAAATACATACATATATTTACATACATACCTACATACATTCATCCATATAAACAAAAAAAAAAGATGGCACAAAAAAAAAAAACGCACAGCAATAGAGTTGTAAGAGTTGGAGTCTCCAGTTTTGCAATTTCTCATGGCATTGTTATCTTGGGCAGATTCCTTGAATTTTCTAACAAAATCATTACTAGAATTAAAGGATATAGCATATATAAAGTACCCAGCACTATGACTCGTCATAGACTCATATAGTAAATCATATATTTTTTTCTTAAATTTATTTTGGTAGCACTGAAGTGGAGCCTTTTTAGTAGCAGCCTCAGTACTATAAGGAGACAGTGGCATTCCCGATTGAGATAGAGCAGCAGAGTGGGTCAGTGAGGAGAGCCGGGCCACACCTGGGAGGAGAGGCACTATGCCCTAGGAATGGGATCGTGGGCTGGGCGGATGTGCTGACCTTTAGAAGCACTGGAAAAAGAGGGAAGTGATACTCCCTGGGGATGCTTAGAGACCTTGTATGAGTGAAAAACTCCTCTTCAGACCCTTCTAATTTTCCTTCATTTTGTTCCTTTTGTGCTTCTGGACAGATTTCGATGCAAACAATATTTTCAAGGCATTCTTCGGTGGTCCTGGGGGCTTCAGCTTTGAAGGTGGGTGTATTTGTTATCCCGGGGGTTCACAGACCACGAGCCATTGCTGACTCCCTACTCAGGCAGCTCTTCATTCAGAGTCAGAGGGGCTGCTGGGTGGGGATGGCCGAAACCTTGCCCAGTGGAGTATCTGTCAGCTCAGGTGTTGCTGACGGCAAAGCGAGGGAGTTTCCGGGTGTGTCTTGCTTTGGGACATTAGCAGCGCATCTCTGCCTGGTCAGAGTGGCTGTTTGTTGTTGTTTCTGTGGTACTGGAGATTCTACCCAGGGCTTTCACATTGAGCTGCATCCTCAGCCCATTTATATTTGATTTTGAGACAGTATCTCACAACGTCACAGAGCAGAATCTGTAAGCTGCAGCTTCAGGAGCAGAAATGTGTTCAGAAGCTTCACACGTGAAATGTGCCCGCGGGGCTGCTCCTTAGCGGTGGGAGTGCTCGTCTGCTGTGCGTGCACAAGGTCCTGGGTTCAGTCCCCAGCGCCACAAAAAGTAAATAGAATTAGCCCCTGCTCCCTTTTTTTACCCCGGGACCAGGGCTCTTACTCTGAAGACTTTATTAGTTAAAGAAGTGATCTTCCATGGATAATCCAGAGGCCAACTAAAAAGCCTTTCCTTTCCTTTCCAGCATCTGGTCCAGGAAATTTCTTTTTTCAATTTGGCTAACACTGGTCAACCATCCAAACCCAGTAAACGCAAATTTGCTCAGTGTAATCTTGAATGTGGACACAGTTCACCTCCTCCATCATGTCTCCGTGTACATAGAGCAGCTTCATTCTCTCGGTCGGATGCCCTGTGTCGTCGTGAGTGGGGTGAAGGAAAGGGAGCCAGCGCGGAAGACTCGGGAGGGGAGGGAGGTGGGGGGATAGACAGGGAGGCAGCTTGTGAATTTTGTTTTACTGTTTAACTTTATTAAAAAAGAAGAAAATGAAGAAATAAAATGTTTTGACCCTTTCTGGCCCTTGGATTCTGACAGCTGCTTTGTGTCCCTCAGAGTCTTTGGGCCAGAGCTGAGCTCCTAGCATGGAACTGACCTTGACGTGGACTTGAGTGTCCACAAGCTGACGTGCCAGGCTTGGGCACCCTGAGCATGGCAGCAGATGGTGCTAAGCATGCTGTAGGTGCTGTGGGCCTGGCCTGAGGCCATGGTGCAGGAGCAAGTTCAGAAAACACGCTCGTTTTACAGTGGGCCGCTGGAAATCCACAGGAGCTGTGTGTGTCCAGACCCAGGCAGGAGCATACACAGGTGGGTGCTAACCTGCACGAGCAGTTCACACAGATTCTGTTTTCCTCTCTGTGGGCTTGGGACATGAAGATGAGGGTAAAATCTTGTCTTCTGACCCCCACACTCTTTAAAATTGGGACAGGCAGCTCCAGGCCAGGCGTCATCACTGCCGTCAGGCTCACGCAGTTGAAAACGTCATCCTTAGCAAACACCTCGCTGCCTGTGCCATTTCCTCTTTGAATGCAGGAGGCAAGCCGGGGGAGCAGGGTGTGTGTCGTGCTGCTTGCTCGGTCGTGCTTAGTGTCTGATCTGAAGCCTTAGTCCTGAGCGCACACATGAGGCTTTGGCTGAAGCTTGGGTTTTTAGTGCTGGATACTAGAGATGGCCAGGGAGAACCAGAGGTGACATGCTCTTTCTGAGCTCCACCCTTTTCTTTCTAGTCTTCTCCACTCAGGCTTTAGGGAAGTGATGGCCAGGACAGCCTCTAGGCCTTGCTGCCTAGAAGGAAGCCTGGAAGGGTTCCCTTGAGGGCTTCCCTTGTTGGAAGTTGGACTTTTCTTAGAGAACTGGGAAAAGCCGTACTAGGAACATGGAGTCTTCGGACTGAATTGGGCCGTGGACACCTGTGGGCCTGCTGCCCTAGGCAGTGGGAACGAATAGCTTTGTGCTGCGCGTCCCTCACCCCAGCCAACCCCCACTTTCTGTATGAATCTAAGACCAGCCTCTCCTTTCTGCCTTCTCATGAAAGCCAACACTGTTCAGCTGCCCAATCTCACCACAGCTGTGCCCAGCCAGCCGAGGGGAGACAGGACCGATGGCCCCAAGCTGTGTGACAAAGCGGGTCCTAATATACCCAGCCCTGGCCCCAGTGAGGACTGAGCTGGACTCAGAAGGGTGAGAGAAACTGCACACAGCTAGGATTAACGTGATTTATTTCATTGTCAGTCTTACAAGTTGCTGAGGCTGGGCAAAACCAGGACAGTGACTTAAACCGAAACACTTGTGCTGAGTGACAGCCTGATTAGCAAGGCCCTATTACTGAGGCAAAGCGTGGTAGGAGGCACCCTAGGAACCACAGCACATGCAGCAGTGTGCACTGGCCCGGAGGTGGCAGGCTGGACATGCCCTTGCCAGCCAGTGGTCTCCTCTGTTGACTGTCGGTGCCCACCAGCAGCCTCCAAAGGCCCCGCGGAGGCCAGATGTGCCGGGCAGGCAGCAAGGCTGGAGCTCCTGCCTGCCCGTGTTCTGTGCTCGACCGTCCCCAGCTACAAGGCATAGCCATGTCTCGGTGAAGGACAGCCAGCTCGTCCCCTTCTTGGGGCAAGACCTATATACAGCCTGGAATGTGGCTGCTGCTGCTTGTCCCATTTTCTTCCCTAGCTAGCAAACGGTTACCTGGTCACAGTGTGAAGAAAAGGACAGGGACTTCATGAAGACCAAAGGTGGAAGGTAAACTTTGTACCCTGGTAAACAGCCCCAGCCTTCCTTGGGCTATGGTGATTAAAAAGGGGAATCAAGAGTCCAGGAATCCTCCCCTCCCAAAGCTACCCCTGGACGTCTGAGGCAGTTGTCCCCAGCTCCAGCCCACTGGCTTTTCCTCCACACAGTGTGGTCTGTGCAGCTCTGAGGGGTCTCCCACTAGCCCCGCTCTGGACAGGCAGTGGGCCAGGGCTGGGGCGGGTCATCCCATTCGCAGAGGCAGGGCAGGTGCCTTATCAGCTTTGGTTCAGGTTCCTGAATGATATCTACCCATCCGCCTGTGTTGACAGTTTGTGTGTTAGATGGGGAAGTGGGCAGGAAGGCAGGGAGAAGTGTTATTTTACAATTTTTAAAAAGTTACAAGTAGGTTAACTTTGAGTAAAAAAAAAAAGGAATCTTAAAACAAAGATCAGGCAGAGCGTAGGTTGCCCTCTCCTCCCCCCTCCCTTCTAAGAGTGAGGGGTGGACAGTGGTGAGAACCCTCAAATGATGGTGCAGGACTGAAAGGCACCCCCTTTCCGGCTGCCATGTGTAGGCACAGGTGTGCCCTTCCCGTAGTACCCCGTGAAGATGGCCTTGACCTCCATCTTCTTGGCCAGGCTCAGCATCCAGCGCCCATTGCCTAAGGAGAAGAGCTTCCCCCGAGGGAGTTCCCCCACCTCCTCGCCTCGGCTGCCCCCCTTCTCCTGCCGCACAATCTCTAAGAGGTCAATGCCCGTCTGCATAGCCTCCACATCCGCTGCGCAGCCCAGGGTGATGTGAGCACGGCTCCCCCGGGGCAGGTTGTCAGTGGGGGACAGCTTGTCCACGTCACCTGGCCACAACAGCAGCTGCTGCTCATTCAACTCCACCCGGGCCCCAGCCGTCTTGGGTGTCACAAAGAGGGCAGAGATGGTCAGCATGAAGGCCTTGCTGTAAGATTTCTTCACCACCTACAGAAAGTGAGAAAGGGGGAGGGGCTGGAAGAATGGCTCAGTGATTAAAGCGCTTGCCTAGCAAGCTCTAAGTCAGGTGCTAAGTGCCCAAGTTTGATTCCCCAGCACCACATACACTGGGCATGGTAGTGCACACCTGTAATCCCAGCACTCGGAGGCTGAGGCAGGAGGATTGCCTTGAGTCCAAGGTCAGCCTGGGCTACAGAGTGAGACCTTGTCTCAAAAGAGAAAAGAAGGGGCCCACTAGGACAGCTGGCAGAGGCTGAAGGCGGGTCACTCCTGGAGGAAAGGAGAAGTGAGTGCACCTGTGTGGGGGCGCCCTTTTGAGGCCAGCCCGTCGGCCACAAAACTGCAGCACACAGACTTCCCGTGTGACAGACAGGCCAAGCAAGGCTTCAGGGCTCAGGGCAGGGTGGGGCACCTGGCCTTGCTGGGTTCACCTGCAGCCTAGGGATAACAGCAGCCCCACTAGGGTTAGTGTAAGGATTAAAGGAGTGACAGAAGAGCCTGGAACAGTGTTGGCTGCATCATGAGTGCTGCTAGCGCTCAGGTCACCCACCACTCGCGTGGGGTGTTGAGAACCACTGTACGCTGTGGTTTCCACCTAGTCCCTCTGATGCTTTGAGAAAGTTTCTCCCATCCAACCTGACTAAACCTATTTTTGCTCACGGGCCTTTGTTCTACCAGCATGGTGCATAACAGGTATTTTAGTAAATATCAGGAAATGAACGAATGGTAGAGGTGGTAGTGCCAAGGGTTCATCAGTGTCTACGCCAGGGCACTGGGAACACAGGATGCACAAACTAAGAACTCCTGGCCTTCAGGGAGCTGCCGTTTGAGTGGGAGAGGCCGGAAAGCCAGCAGGAAAAAGGGTTGTGCTAATTCAGGCAGGGAAGGGGTGGAGGGTCAGAGAAGGGCCTCTGAGGTGAAGCAGTGGACATGGAGGACTGAGTTCTGTGGATCTGCCCAAGATCATTGTATCTGGGTGGGTGTTTCCAGGAGGAAAAGGTCTATTCTGAGCAACAGGCGTCCCTGTCCTCATCCACTCCCTCGTTCTGGAGCAGAGGGCTCCGAGCCTCCCTCTTGCATCTATAGGCAGTCCCGGAATGGGTGGCCGCGGACCACAGATAAGCCTGGGAGTTATGAACTAGAAGCCAGCTGCTAGCTGGTGTTTGCTCCCTGCCTGGTAACTGGAACCAGTTCAGAAGACATGGTGGCCTCGGTGCCCTCCCCACCTCAGCCCATGTCCCAGGAAGAACTCACATCCTGCTGGGCGTACTCATCTGCCCCGGGGGCCTTCCCATAGTTACAGAACTTGGTTGTGCAGTGCAGCACGCCTGGGGGTCTCTTCCCAAAGTAGGTGAGCAGATCAATCTTCTCCCTGGGCTCATCCCCAGAGATAACTGCAGGAGAAGGAGGAAGCCATCAGGGCACGGGGTAGCAGCAGGGACCACGGAAGCCCAGAGGACAAAACTCAACATCAAGCATAAATTCTTAACTAGTCTACTACACTAACCTATTCATTCTCTGGTCAAATTCGTGGCAACTCTAGAACTAGGAAGTATTTGAGGGCTGGAGGTATGGCTGGTGGCAGAGCACTTGCCAGCATGTGTGAGTCTCTTGTTTGATCCCCAGCACCAAAAAATAAATTTCCTAGCTTTACAACATACAGATCTAACATCTAGTCTCTAAACACTAAGGTGTTTGTAACCCGCGGGTACCCAGCATAGGCTAAAAGGTACACAAGCGTCACCTAGGAGGGGGAAGCACGTGGACACATGGTAGTGGGAAGAAAACAAAGAGCTGGAACGATGTGGTACCGTAGAAGGAGCCAGAATAAAACCCGAGTAACACCCTGTCGTGTACTAGCTTGTTGGTTGATCTGGAGCAAGTGGCTAACCCTCAACCCACTGTAACAACTGGGATGGCCATGCACCCCAGTTTTTTCAGGACCATCATAGAGCCTGGTGCAGGCAGGGTCCTGGGGAGCAATATGATAATAAGGCTCATTATCTGTGAGTTCATTCAGCAGACTGCAAGCCTCATGGCTGTTTTGAGAGTCACTAGCATTTTCCTGTTTGTTCCCAGAGGTTATGCCCTGCAAAGACGTCTCCTGCCCTCCACAGAGGAGAAGCCCCTCTACTCAGACCAGCTCGTTCTTGGCCCATGAAGTCCGGGCCAGAAAAGCATTCCAGTTTCTGATACAAGCAGTTTCAAGTGGCAGGTATGCCACGGTAGTGCCCCCAGCCCTGCCTACAGCCCTGCCTCGGTGCTTTCCCCTTAGGCTACCCACAGGCACAGGGCTTTGCAGGTACACTTCTCTGTGAGGTGTGAGCTTTATGAGCCCCGAACAAAGTTCTCTGAGAATTCAAACAAGGCACAGATGACCTACCCCTGAGCAATAGAGGCTAACATAAAGCAGTAAGTTATTCGATTAACCATTATTAACCAATTAACCATTATTTTACCCATATAAATTTGAAGGGACATTGGAAATGGCTATAAGGCATTGATGAATTAATTCGGTAATGCAATCCAGTAGACCACTGCAGGATGGGGACCCACCAGGACTCTGCTTTTCCAAACCTACCCTGTCCCTGCAGCCAAGAGCCCTTGCCAAGAGAAAGCACTACTGGAGTGACTGGACTTCAGGGATCCAGGTGGCAAATCCCACCCTTCTCGGCCCCATCTGGAAAGCAAGTGGTGCTGCACTGTGTGTGATGCCTGGTTCTCTAGAGCTGTGGGATGCCGTAGGAGATGGACTGGGTATCCGAGGGCCTGGGAACCATCTCCAGGGAAATCACAATACTTTTCGTTTCAATTTTTTTTTTTTTTGAGCTTAGGATTCCATGTAATACTTTGGTTAGGAATATGTTGCTTCTATTAAAAGTGAATTTGACCACGTACCACTGGACTAGGTTTTTCCCTCTGAGGTTGTATTTCATGGTGGCTTTGGCTGTTCCGATAGGAATCTGCTTTTCCCGCCTCCCAGATGGGGATGGCAGTCTACATCCAGGCTGGGAGAGGGGTGCTGGGACAAGTGCCCAAGGGAAATCCGCTGTGGGCAGCAGCTCTTGCCACATTCCTGCCCTGTTCCCACTACCCGAGGCCATCTCCGGCAAGTGCCCACGTGCTTCTGCCTGGCCCAGGTGAGCCTCCATCTGCTGTCCCCACTGCAGGAGCACACGACGCCCCCACCCCACAGCACCCTGTGTCTGACAGGGGGAACTAACACACAGGGCCAGCTTCCCTCCCCCGGCCCCGAGCCACCTACAGTGTCGCAGCTCCTTCTTGAACGCCTTGTGGCTCCCCAGCTCCTCCAGGAAGACCTGGCCAGCTTTGCGGAGGGCCTCAGAGCTCTTCTTGGTCAGGAACCAGCCGAAGTAGAGCGGTAGGAAGTCCTTCTCCAGCCCGGGCTTCAGCTTCTTCAGGTCGTCAGCTGACAGCTGCCACTGGTTCTTCTCTTTGAGCTGGGCACAGTCCAGCCGCCACGATGTCTTGGGCTCCACTAGCACCACCTGGTACTGGTACTGGTCGGCCATTTCAAAGAGTTGCTCCAGCCGCTCTGGCTCGTGGTTGGTGTCATCTAGCACGAGCACTCTGACGTCCCGACGGCAGTAGGCAGCCAGGTCTTGGTCCAGACGCCTGTACTCCTCAGAGAAGGCTCCTCGAGCCCCAGGGGTGATCTTATAAGCATCAGCAGACACCATCTTGGTGCCATCGCGGTACTTATCCACGATGGCCCGGGCCAGAGTGGACTTGCCACTGCCCGGCAGGCCACGCAGGATGAAGAGTGTCTTGCACTCTTGCAGCGTGGCCACCGTATCCTCATCCTGAAAGAAGGGAAACTGCAGCTCAGGCTTGTCTCTGGCCCCTGCGGAGGACATCTTGCGGAAGAAGATCTTGGGTAGGAATGTGTGGCTCTTTCGGGAAAAGCCTCTGTTCTGTGTGAGGAGGGAATAAGAGATGTCAGCCCAGGTCCCTTGCAGCCGGCCCCCCGGCCCAGCCCCCTCGTTGCCGGCCTGGTTCTAGCAGGGAGCCCCAGCTCAGAAATCCCCCACGCCTGACAATGCAGCCCTGGGTCACAGGCACTGCCTGTAAGTCCCTGGAGGTCAGAGAGAGAACCTGGTCGACGCGTGCTAGCCCTTGCTGTCCTCACCCCCGGGGTCACCCGCTACTGCCTCCCTGAAGGCAAGTGTTGGAAGTGTATGCTGGGAGCAGAGACAGCTGGGCCTCTGCTTCTAGCCTGGCCCTAACAACTTTTCCATTCTTTTTTTTTTTTTTTTTTTTTTTTTGAGACAGGATCTCACTCTGTAGCCCAGGCTAGCCCTGAACTCACTACTATGTTGCTTGGTCAAACCATGGACTCATGGCAATCCTCCTGTCTCAGCCTAACTTTTCCATTCTTAGCACCTCTTAAGGTGGTCTCCTTTAGAGGCCTGGGGCTCTATGCCTGCGTCTGGGTAAGACCACAGCTGCCCTGGCCCTGAGTGTGCAGAGGAGGGTCGGGGTGGAGGAAGGTCACCCAGAGCCTCCCTTCCCCCAACAATGGCAGCAACAGATAATACTCTCTTGTCTGAGATGGGGGGGACAATGGTCCCACAGAGGGCTGGTGGGGGGCAGGGCAGGAGCGCACTGCACAAAGGGCTTCATTCACCGCCTGCCACCTCCCCTGCTGGCCCCTCTCGGCCTTTGCGCCTGCCCCAGGACTGGGCAGCGCCGGGCACCTGTGTTGAGGCTCTAGCTCTGTCCTCCCACTGTGCTGTGTGTCCGCAGCACCACTCTGAGCCACTGGGTAGCAACAAGTGAGCACAGCTGTTACTGCCGCGTCTCCTCCACCCTGGCCAAGGGCTTGGCTGGCCCACTGTTCCAACAGAAGGGCCTCGGGCCAGGGCAGGTGAGGAACGGCTGCCCAGCCGCCCAGCCTGGACTCCCTGGGGCTCCCCAGGTCCAGAGCCATCTGCCAGCTGGGTGTCCCCAGGGAGCAGCGGCTGCGGCCCATCCTAAGTCCCCCCCTAAACGCCACCGTTTCCCCCGTTCCCCGGAGCCCGCCCCTCTGGCCCTACCTTCGGCCAAGGACCCTGACGGCTGAAAGCCAGCGCTCCACCCGGGAGGCCCGGGGCCGCATTTACATGCCACTTCCTCCGAATCCCCAGATACTCTAGCTTTCCGTTAGGGTGCCACTCCCACGGTCGGCTCCGCCGCCCCCCTGCGCTCCCGGCCTCCAGGTGTCCGCTCACCATCCTGAGTCGGGGCGCCGCCGTCGCCGCCTCCGCGGGCACGAGCTCTCCGGGCCGCCCGCCTGCGCGAGGACTCGGGCGTCTCGCGGTGGAGCGACCTCCGGCCCGAGCACTTTACATAGCCCGGGGCGGGCGGCACGCTCCCGGGGCGGGCCGGGGCGGGGCCTCCGCGCGCAGGCGCAGGGAACCGAAACTCGAAACTCGGATTTCGGGGAAAGACCTGTCTGCGCGTCCCGAGCCAGCGCGCAGCGGGGCACCTGGACGCCAGCCGGAGCCCAGGAGAGCCGCGGTGGCTGGATGGCCGGCGATCTTTTTTTTTTTTTTTTTTTTTTTTTTGAGACAGGGTCTTGCTCTGGAGCCCAGGATGGTCCTGAGTTCACTATGAAGCCCAGGCGTGCTGGGATTACAGGCATGCGCCACCATGCCCGGTTTATGTGGTGCTGGGGAATCCAACTCGGGCACTTAGCGCTTGACTTAGCACTTGCTTTAACCGCTGAGACATTCCTCCGCCCCACCACCCTCCACCACCCCAGTACTGGGTACTGAACCCAGAGCTTTGGCACTGAGTTACATCACCAGACTTCTTGTTTACTTTTGAGATAGTCTCGCTGAAGTACTCAGGCCAGACTGGAATTTGCGACCCTCGTAGTTACCCTCTGAGTAGGGACACAGTTGCCCTTCCTGGAAGAGTGGGACAGGACCTTGCAAATGCAAGGCCGGATCCTATTTAAAATTTGATATTACAGCTGAGCTTGAGGCAGGAGGACTGCTGTGAGTTCGAGGCCAGCCCAGGGCTACACAGTAAGTTCAGGACCAGGCTGGACCACAGAGCGGGACCCTGTCTCAAAAAATAGACAAATAAACAAACAGGGGTTGGAGGAACAGCACAGCGGTTACAGCACTTTTGTAGCAAGCACAAGACCCTAGGTTTGACCCCATAAGTAAAAATATAAAACTTGACACTCTGGGGCTAGGCTAGGCACCATGGCACAGTGGTTAGAGTGCTTGCTTGGCATGTAGAAGACACTAGGTTCAATCCTCTAGCACCACATAACAATTCGCTGGGCATGGCGACACAAGCCTGCAATGCCAGCACCTGACAGGAGGGTTACCAAGAGTGTGAGACCAGGCTGAGCTACACTGCTAAGAGTCAGTCTGGATGAGTGAGACCAGACCCTGTCTGGGAAAACAAGGGGAAGGGATGTGAAGTTGATGTGATACATGCGTGCACAGAACTCTTAAGTTTAATTCTCAGATTTACACATGCTAATGAAAAAGTGGGAAATTGTTATTTTATTCGTTGTGTGCTTACACATGGAAAAGATTAGGCAAAAATTTTAAATACATACTCGAGAGAACTACTGTGCAGGCTTTATGAAGGACAGCCTATGTCATGAAAACACCTTTAGGGCCAGAGTGGTTAGGGTAGCCCAGTGGCAGAGTGTATGACTATCATGCAGGAGACCTATGTTCAATCCCTGGCCCACAAACAAAAATAAAATTACCTTGCTGAGTTCGTGGCCTGCCGTGAAGTCGATACCTTAACTGCCTCACTTGCTTCACCCTAATCTCAGCCTGACAGGGGCCGTGATGGCCAGGCAGTCATCCTCCGAGGCCGGCTGCTCAGTCACCACCTCCTCTGCTGGGTTTCAGAAGTCTCCGGAGTTCCCAGAGCTGCCACACGCTCAAGTCCCCAAGTCCCCGTAGGGACCTGAGGCAGCACCTCCTCGTGCAGAGAACACAAGCTTAGAGAGCTTGATTTCCTGGATTGTACCACCCTAGTGGGTGGAGGGGGTTCCACAGAGGCCCTCCCCCCAGGCCCCGGCATAACAGTTCACCTCATGTTCCAGCATTCACTTCCGTCTGCGTTCAGGCTGCATTTCCGTTTGCCCACAGGATGAACAGCTGCAACTGTCACATTCACTAGTTTCTTCCGTACTACCTCCCACTGTCACCTGCACACACTAGGGCCTCGGCAAGGGGACCAGTGGCCAGGGACCGGGCACACCATCTCCCTCCTCCCTTTAGGTGCTCTGGGTCTCGGGAGCTGGCTGCATCTTCACCCCCGCCAGGCTTCTTGGCACCTTTCCATTTCTCCCAGAGGCTCTGCTTAGGACGATGCAGAGGTGGCAAATGATAGACTCCAGGTAAGTAAAGTGAGACACACATTTAATGAGAAAATGGTGGCAGAAAGAGGAAGAGATCACCTGTGAGATCCAGTCCCTTTTTTTTCCTAGTAAGCTTGAAAAATCCAGTTTCCCGAGCGTCCGATGCCCTGTGAGTCCCGGCCTCGTGGCCTCGCGCCCACTGTGGAAATCGGCCTCTATTCCTTTTCTTCAGTACTTTCTATTTCTTTCGTTTCTCCTTCTTTTCTGGTTTCTCCCAGCCTTCCCTCTCCTCTGCCTGCTACAGAATGTCACTGCTCTAGGCTTTCTGAGTCTGTTCTGCTCAATTCTCCTGAGCCTCTTTGGTCTAATTCTGGAGGCCTCCTGTAAACCTCCCTGGACTCCATCCTGCCTGCGCCAGGCAGGGTACTGGCAGTATCGTCAGAGCCTCCCCTGGCTCTCTCGGCATCCTCTCCCTGCGGGACTCCCTGGTTTCCCTCATCCGACATGTCTTTCTCAGACTCACTGTGGTCTCTTTCCCACTGCTTCACCACCTTCTCAGGGTCCTCTCTCCACCTCCTTGTGTCCTTCTTTATCACTATGGGTTCATCTTTAGCCACCACAGTGGCATTTTCTGAAAAACAACAGAAAGGAGGAGGAAAGAAAGATGAAAGCTTATTCAGCAATAGGCCAGAGGAGGCCTTTGCTCCTGAGAGAAAGGCACTGAAAATGGCTGTTGTCATGAGCTCTTTCACTTGGTGTTGATGACACGCCCTTCCCAAAGGACAGTAAGGGAACCACCACTCACGACATCAGTGCCAGCCCTGTCGGTTCTGTTCTGGCATCATGTGAGGTGTCACAAAGGTGTGTATGTGTGCGTGTGTGTGTGTGTGTGTGATGGGTATTAAACCCAGAACCTTCACACTGAGCTATATATATCTCCAGCCCTTTCTTCCTTCCTTCCTTCTTTTCTTTTCTTTTCTTTTCTTTCTTTCTTTCTTTTTTTTTTTTTTTTTTTTTTTTTTTTTTTTTTTTTTTTTTTTTTTTTTTTTTTGAGATAGGGTTTCACTGAGTTGTACAGCCTGGGCTCAAACTTGCAATCCCTCCGCCTCAGTCTCGCCGAGCACTGGGATTACAGGCTACACTACCAAGCTTAGCCTGTCACACAGATTATGCCACTTGATCATCATGAAATTGCACAGTGTCGGAGATTCAAGTTGGTAGCCGCAGGACCCAAGATTGACAGAAATCTGCAAGTAAACAATAGCAGAGCCAGAATCTGAATCCAAAATAGTCCAGGGCAAACGTTCCTTTCCCTATAAGAAACAGCCTAAGGCAGTCCTGGTGGTAAAGATCTGTAGAGGTGAGGCAGGAGGATTCCAAGTTCAAGCCCAGTCTGGGAAACCTGGCAATTTAGGGAGTCCCTGTCACAAAATCAAAACCAAAGCATGTGCTGGGGTGTGGCCCAGTGTGAAGGCCTGGGCTGGACACTAGTGCCACTCCAAGCTAGAAATGACAGGAAGCCTTCTCCAGCATTCTCCATCTGCCACATGCCCTTTGTCCTGAGGAGCATATTCAACATTTGTAGTGAGATTTCCTGTGACACTGCGAGCAGACTGCCAGCAGGAAGGTGTGCTGACAGCTACTGCTGTATCTCCTGGCACATCCTTGCTCCTAGTCTTTCACGGTACAGAGAAGAGCCAACAATCCCTTTCTGAGTCTCCCTCTTCTCCTCCGGGAAGCTGCTGGGCTCCGGACACCAGCAGAGGCTCCAGGTGAAAAGACAAGCAGCGCTGCCACCTGCTGCTCTAAAACGGAAGTGCCAGTAGCTGCCAGCAGCGCTAGGTGCTGCTTCTGTGGCATCCTAGGGTGGCTTGGAGGACCGTGCAAGGCAGGGCCTCCATCCGACCCTGTATGAGGGGAGCCATCTTCCACAGTGCAGGTGCTGGAAATAAATGGCGGCCACCTGTCAGCTGCGGTGTCCAGAAACCTCTTGCTACTGTAACAGGGAGGATCAAGCCTGGAGGGCTGTAGCCCAGGGACCCTGCAGGCCCCGTCCCTAACAGCAATACGGTGGGACTGTAGCCCAGGGACCCTGCAGGCCCCGTCCCTAACAGCAATACGGTGGGACTGTAGCCCAGGGACCCTGCAGGCCCCGTCCCTAACAGCAATACGGTGGGACTGTAGCCCAGGGATCCTGCAGGCCCCGTCCCTAACAGCAATACGGTGGAGGGGAGGGCGCCACAGAGGGAGGCAGCGGAGGCCTCCTGGCACCAAAAGCAGTACAGAAACTGGGCAAAGCACAGGTTCCCTGCAGCAAGACAGGAACCCCTGGATTTTTAACCTCTGGGCCTCCAGGTCCTCATGGTAACATGAGTGATCCTTCCCTGCTTGTGTTCTCAAATGGCTAGTGTGCCTGTGTGCACACAGCCCGAGGCCTGCCACAGGGGTGGCCCTCAACTCGCAGCCACTGCTCGCTCAGCCTGATCCTCTCTCCGTGCCTCCTCTTCCCTCCCCCACTTCCTGCACACAAGGAGATTGGACGCAGCGGCGTGCAGGCCTCTGCAGCCTGGAGGCTCAGGAAAGGAGGAGACAGGCCACAGCTGTCAGGCAAAGTCCAGTCTCTCAGGGGCCCCTCTGTCCCTTCTAGAGGAGCAACAAGACACAGCCTGAGAGTGGGGATCCCTGCCAGGCAGCTGGGCTGCAACCTCCCTGGCTGTGTGACTTGCTAAATCACTGGCCTCCATCAACCTCCCTTTCCCCCAAAACAGTACCTACCTCCCAGGTGGTGAGGACAGGAGGAGGGGACTCCAGGCCAGTGCGGAGCCCAGTGCCTGGCACGCAGTGAGAGCCCAAAGTGCAGTCACCAGCATCCTGGCTGCACCTTTGCCCCTGCTGCGCATCTGCCCGCAGAGCCCTCCCTCCTCCACCTCTCACCTGGAAAACTCCATGGCATCTCTCAAAGCAGAGCCAAGTGTTCGTCCTCTGAGCACCCTCCTCTTCTCCCCAAATCTGGATCCTCTTCCTATTTCCCACAGTGCACTTCCATTCCACTGCTGCCCCTCAGGGCAGGAGCCCAGAGGCAGAGCACTCCAACAGTCCCTCCCACTGGGCTGGGAGGCCCTCCAGGGCTGGCCAAGCCTCTGCCTGCCTGAAATCTAACACCTTCTTGGCAGGTGCTTGATAACTATTTGGTGAATAACTTTTTTTGTGGTACTAGGGATTGAACGCATGGCCTTTGCACAGAGCTACATCCCTAGCCATCTATTATTTTGTTGTTGTTGTTTTGGGACAGGGTCTCACTAGGTTGCTCAGGCTGGGCTCAAACATGCAATCCTCCTGCCTCATCCTTCCAGAGTGCTGGGATTACAGACATGCACCACCATGCTAGCTATCTCCCTCTCTCAATCTCTCACTCTCTTTTCAAGATGCAGACAGGGTACTTTATTTTGGAACCAAGGACAGAGGGGTAAAAGCTTCTGCTAAGCAGAGAGGGTCCCAAAGGGTGGTGCCCCACTGAGCTGTGTCTTGGGACAGACAGGCTGGCTGCAAATCCTCAGCATCCTGCCTCCAGAAGAGGCTGTGGCTGCTCAGTAGCAGTGCCACCCGGCCTGAAGGGGCTGCTGGGATGTCCAGCCAGGATTCCAGGAGACGGGATGGGGTGTCAGGGGTGCTTAAAGTGCTTTATTCAGGGTTCCAGGGACTCACCTATTCCTCTGAATGTCTCCCTGTAGTTAGTTTTCTTCAGTTCCTCAATAATGCCCTTGTTGGCATCGTCCAAAGCCTGAAGAGAGTAGAGAAGCTGATGAACTCGGCCCTTTAATTTATTTACACTTAATGTTGAGACAGGATCTGGCTAAGCTGCACAGGTGGGACTGAAACTTGAGATCCTCCTGCCTCAGCCTCCCTCAGTGCTGGGACTACAGGCCTGTGCCATGCCTGGCTGTACACATCTTGAAAGCAGGTCCTGCCTTCTTCCTCACAGCTGCCCAAATGCTAGCATGAGGCAAAGCACCAGCAGCACTGGCCAGAAAGATCTGATGTACGCCTGCACCCCCACCCCACCACGGCAGCATGGCTCCAGTGTCTGCTCCAAAGCTTTCCAGCTTAGAGGCGCCAGGCCAGCACAGTGAGGGGTCAGGCACCTAGTCCCAAGAGGACACCCTGACAACCAACAGGCACCTTTTCTCTGTTTCTCAACCCTTTGAATCGTCATCCAGACCTCAAGGTGACCTCCAACCCGCCTGGCTGGGAAGGCCTCCAGCCCCACCTCCTGGGAGACTGGGCTCCCGCTCTGAATTCCCCTAATCCCTCATGGTGCTGGCCATGACCAGGTCTTATGCTTTTGTTTCAGTCTTCCTGCTGACACCCAGCTTCTTGACCAGGACCACAGCCAGACAACCTTGGACCTGGCCACTCAGCACTGACTTGCTCTCAGAAATGTTCCCCACTCTTGTTTTTTTGAGACAGTCTTACCAGGTAGACCAGCCAGTCCACGAACCTATGGCAATCCTCCTATCTCAGGCTTCTAAATGCTAAGATTACAGGCATGTACCACAAATGCTCAGGAAATACTTCTCATGTTGAATTGGTATATTGTTTGTGTGCAAAATGGTCATGTGGGAAAGGATTAGGCCAAGAGACATACATGTAAACTGTGGAGCACATGGCATGGTTTTAGTAAAGTGTATCCTCTTTGCCCTGGGCCCACCGTCAGGGACAGGACCATCCCCACAACAGCAGGAGGAGGACAACAATGTGATAGGCTGAAGCCACCTTGATATGTGTGGGAGCAAGGGAGAACTGGCCATGCACTGTTGCCTTTTGGGAGTATTGTTCCCTCACGACAGGGAAATGTTGGCATGCACGTCCCAAAGACCCACACGGCAGGTCCCTTCTCCTCTGCCCCTCCCTTGCAGCCCAGGCTGCTCGGCAGCCCTCACTTGTCCCCTGCATGAGTGGAGATGGCCATGGACCGAGCCCAGGGTCTCTTTCCTGCCTGCCTGAGCCCTCTGTGCCTGCGACCTCCTGGATCTTCAATGCTCTATCCTCCTCAAGCGGGCCAACCACTGCTGTCTTTGTCCTTCAGAGCCCAGTGGGGGGCTTGCCTCCAACCAGGAGCACCTTCAGGGGGTCACTTCCCAGGGTCTTGGCACAGTTTCCAAAGGTCCTGCTGCACCTCCAGTCTGAGCTACATGCTGAGCTGCCATGAGTTATACACTCTGGCCTACCAACCAAGCAGCACCCTGGAGGCCCCACCTAATTCACTTGAGCACCCAAGCCCAGGGGCACAGGGTCTATAATCCCAGCACTCTGGGAGGCTGAGGCAGGAGGACTGCAAGTTTGAGTTCAGCCTGGGCAACTTAGTTAGTGAGATTCTGTCTCAAAATCAAAAATTAAAAATTGGCTTGGGTAAGCCAGGCCCAGTGGCACAGGTTTGTAATCCCAATACCAGGAAAATAAGGCAAGATAGCAAACCCAGGGGCTGGAGGAATAGTTCACTAGTTTGCCTAGCAAACTCAAGGCCCTGAGTTTCATTCGCCAGTACCACATAAAACGGGCGTGATGGCACACACCTGTAATCCCAGCACTCAGGCGGCTAAGGCAGGAGGATTGCTATGTCCACAGCCAGCCTGGGATACACAGTGAGTTCAGGACCAGCCTGGGCTACAGAGCGAGATCCTGTCTCAAAACAAAAAAAGAAAGAAAGAAAGAAAGAAAGAAAGAAAGAAAGAAAGAAAGAAAGAAAAATAAAAGGGATGAAAAGGAAAAAAGAAAAAAAGAATTCTGGATTCAATCTCCTTCAGTACTAAAATATATATATATATATATATATATGTATATATATATAATTAACTCAAAAAAATCACTCAAGAAGATGCTTATTGAGCCCCAGCCATGTGCTGGGGTGGCTTCAGAATCTGATGTGGGAAAGGCCTGGGAACAGAGGTCCAGGGGCAGTGGGAGGGGTAGCTTGGGGGGTTCCGGTACAGTGAGCATGCTGATTTGACTGAAGCTGTGCATCTTCCTGGAATGTCTCTGGCGGGGCAGGTGGGGGGAGTCAGGAAAGCCTATCCACCTCCTGGCTTCCCTAGCATCCCCTTTGTTCCCTGCCCCCTGACAAGGTCCAGGCCTACAATGGCCAAAAGAAATTTCTGCATTAGTGGCAACAGTCTATATCTGTGCTATGTGGGCTATGTGGTACTCATGGGCCACATGGGCCAACTGGGGACCTGAAATATGGCTAGTGTGACTGAGAAATCTGACTGTACATTTTGGGTGTGGGTATAAGTGTTACTGGGTACTGAACCTAGGATCTTTGCAATGACCTACCTCCCCAGCCCTTTTAAAGTTTAATTTATTGAAACAGGTCTCACTAAATTGCCCAGGCTGAGCTCAAACTGATGTTCCTCTTGCCTCTACCTCCCAGAGGTCTAAGATTATAAGTATGTGCCATCACACCTGGCTCGTTTTATTTTATTTTTTGAGACAAGGTCTCTCTCTGTTGTCCAGGCTCATCCTGAACTCACTATGTGGCCAAGGCTGGCCTCAAACTCATTGCAATCCTCCTCCCTCAACCTTCAGAGTCCTGGGATTACAGGAGTACACCACCATCCTGGCTAATTTTCATTTAGTGCTGGGAAATCAAACCCAGGGCCTTTCACCTGCTGGGCAAGGGCTTTAACCACTGACTATGTCCCCAGGCCCTGGGCTTGAGCCTGTGATCCTCTTTCACTTTAAATTAAATGGTGAATGTGACTAGCAGCTGCCTCATAAGCAGATGTAGGCAATTTTTTTTTTCTTTTTGGGGTACTAGGGATTGAACCCAGGACTTTCACGCGGAGCTATATTCCCAGCCCTACCTCCCCTTTTATTGAGATAGTATCTTGCTAAGCTGCAAGGTAGAATTTGAATTTGGGATCTCCTGCGCCCACCAGCCAGGGCCCAGCTGTGGCAGAGCTTACGCTGATGATGGCCTGCTGCGCCTCGTTGTTGTGCACCAGCTTCGCTCTCTCCAGGGCCTTCTCGAAGTTGTTCACAGCTGACTCAAAGTCTCTCAGCTTCACTGGGGAGCAAGGGAAGAAGACACAGCACATCAGGTGGACTGTGACACTGCTGCATGACAGAAGCCTGGTCACCAGAGGCCTGGGATGTCACTGTGCGGTGGCTCAGCACCATCCTTTCCATCACTTTATTGGTCTGCTTCACCACTGAGGCCCAGAATCTAGGAGCCTGAGCCTTAGATCTCTGGTCCTTCACAGGGTCAGTAAGGCTGGGCCTGGTGGCATGGGCTGTAATCTCAGCATTCTGGGAAGCTGAAGCAGGAGGACTCCAAGTTCACACCCAACCTGGGCAATTTAGCAACTTAATAAGACCCTGCCTCATAAAAGTGTAGTTCAGTGCAAAGGCCCTGGCTTCGATCCCCAGTAAGAAAGAAAAAAGAGGTCATTGAGGAAGGAGTCTTAGAGTAGTGGACAGAGCACACTTCAGGCATATCCAACCCTGTCTGCCGTGGTTTGCATCTGGAGTGTCCCCCCAAAGGCTCACGTACTTGGATGTAGTAGAATAACCATGGCACCATGTGCTGTTGGGAGGCGGGGCCTGGCTGGAAGGGGGTGGGTGCTTGGGGCTTGACTGGAAAGGACTGTATCAACTTGTTGAGATTGAGAGGTGCCCAGGGCAGAGCTATCCGGTATGAGTTATGGATGTGTGGGCCAGGAAGTGAGGGAGGAACACCTGCCCAGGGTACAGGGGCCCACCTGGCAGCTAGAACTGAATCCAGGAGGGAAGAAGGAATGTTACAGCCTCTTCTGGGAAAGCTGTGGCCTTCGCCTGAGCCTCCAGGCATGGACTAGCTCCTCACTCACTGGGCTTTTCTCTGCAATGCTGCAGGCCGCTCTGCCACGTCCTCATGTGTCCCACGTTGCCGGCTACCCAATAAATGCACTGTGCGAGACTTTTGTTTGGAGACAGGATCTCACTCTGCAGTCCAGGCTGGTCCTGAATTCACTATGTAGCTGAGTCTGGCCTCAACACACAGGAATCCTCCTGCCTCAGCTTCTTAAGTGCCAGGATTACAAGCATGTGGCACCACGCCCAGCTTAGGTACAGCTGGGGAATCTAACCCAGAGCCTTGCACTTGCTAGGCAGGCCCTTCAACTGCTAAGCTATAGTCCTCCAGTCCTTACGTGAGATGATCTAAAACTATGAGCTAAAGAAATCTTTCCTCCTTTAATTTATGGATGTTGAGTATTCTATTATGTAAAGTACCTAAAACATTACCCTTGTTAGACACCTCACTCTGCAGTCCAGGCTGTTCCTGAGCTCACTACGTAGCCCAGACTGGCCCTGAACTCAGAGCCATTCTCCTGCCTCCCCTGCTTCCTGAATGCTGGAATTATGGGTGCACCCCCATGCCCAGTAGTATGTGGTGCTGAAGAACTGAACCAGGGTTTGGTGCTTTCTAGGTAAGCACTCTAAGGTACGCCTTCAGCCTCCAAGTCCATTCATTTTAATTTTGAGACAGGGTCTAGCTAAACTGCTAAATTGCCCAGGCTGGACTGGAACTTGGTATCCTCCTGCCTCAGCCTTCCAGTAGTGCTGGGATTACAGACCTGCATCACCAGGCCCAGCCCAAAATAAAACTTCAGAATGTTGGAGGAGTAGATGGCTGGAGGAATAGCACTGCAGTTATAGTGCTCGCCTAGCAAGGGGAAGGCCCTGAGCTGGACTCTCCAACACAACATAAACCCAGCATGGTGGTGCATGCCTGTAATCCCAACTCACAGGAAGCTGAGGTAGGAGGATTGCCATGACTTTGAACCCATCTTGGACTACGTAGCGAGTCCCTGTCTCAGAAAAAATAAAAAAGGGTCAGAGATGAAGTTCAGTTGTAGAATATTTGCCTAGCATATGCCAGGCTATACATTTAATATCCAGTATTGGGAGGGAAGAGCGTGTTAAATAAAAATTATGAGAAGCCACTGTTTTGGACTAAGACCCTGTACTACTCCCCAAGTGGACCAGACTAGAATCCAAATGGAGTCAATCACACTAAAATGCCCTGTTATCAAGATGCAACTCAGCTGTTATCTGACCGTAAGAGAAATCAAGATAAGGCAGATGACGGCCAATTTCTCAAGTAGGCTAATTTTTCCTGGCAAGAAAATGAAGTTCCCTTTGCCCTAATCCGTACCAAAAAAAAAAAGTAGCCAGTTATTTTTCTGTTGCTATATGATTCCCTGATCCCACCCTGTAAGAAAAGTAACTTTGATATCTTTCTGTTATCTTAGTTACTTTTTGTTGTTGTGATAGAATACCAGACAGCCACAATTTTAGGGAGGAAAGATTTATTTTCATTCACACTTTCAGAAGGTCACAGTCCATTTATGGGTGGCTGGCTGGAAATGGTAGAATCAGATACCAGGGCCAGAGCTGGAGCCTGGAGCTAATGCTCCAGAGACAGAAATCCTCACAGCGTGGCAGCACACAGCCAAGTCTTGGAGGAAGGGCAGAACCAACACACATTCCTATAGGCCAAGGCCCAATCATCCACCCCTTCCAGCCAGGCCCCACCTCCCAACAGTACACACTATCCATAGGTACATGAAGCTTTTGGGGGACACTCCAGATCCAAACCACAACATTAATTTATGTTTTAATTTTTAATTTTTGGGCTGGACACGTAGCTCAGCGGCTAAAGGGCCTGTCTCACAAGCACAAAGCCCTGGGTTCCATTGCCCAAGCACCACATAATAGCTGGGCATGGTGGCACACGCCTGTAATCCCAGCACTCAGGAGGCTGAGACAGGAGGACAGCTATGAGTTTAAGGCCAGCCTGGGCTATATAGTGAGTTCAGGACTAACCTGTATTACAGAGTGAGAGTCTGTCTCAAAAAATAATAATTTAAAATTTTTGTTTTGTTTTGAGACAGGGTTTTGCTGTGTTGCACAGCCTGCCCTTGAATTACTGAACTTGACGATTCTCCTGTCTTAGGGCCCTTAGTAGCTGGGATTACAGATATGTACCACTTTTTATTTTTTTGTTTCTGCTTTTGTCAGCCTTTTTCCCCCCATACTGAGGACTGAACCAAAGGTCTATGTACTGAGCTATACCTACCCCTTTTTTAATTTTTATTTTGAGATATGGTCTCATTAAGTTGCTGAATTACCAAAGCTGGGTTGAAACTTGTGATCCTCCTGTCTCAGCCTCCCAGAATGCTGGGATTACCGGTGTGTACCAACATGCTCAACTTGTCCTCGCTCTGGAAGTTAAGTATGGGCAAGGAGACTTGAGAATGGTAAGCTCAGGTGGTCCTGAAGGCAGAAAATAGTCACTATCTGTAAACCCATACCTTGTGCCTGTGCCACCAGGACACTGGCATTCAGCTGCCACTCGATGTCCCCTTCCTCCTCAGCATACTGCAGAGATTTCTCACCACAGCTCTGCGCCTGCCAGGCCCGGTCTAGCTGCAGGTAACAGCGGCCGATCTCGTGGAACAGCCACGTCTTCTCCAGGGCGGTTTTGGCCAGAGGAATCTTCTCCTCCCACCTGGTGATATGGAGAGTCAAGGTCAGCATTCTCCCGAGATTCTGCACACAGCCATAGGAGCTGAGGCTTCCTGCTGGGCGGGAGAAAAAACTCGTTCTCCAGCTCCAGGACGGGGTTATAGTTAATAAACATTAATATATTTCAAAACTTCTAAAGCACTGGGCATGACACACACCTATAATCTCAGCACTCTGGGAGGCTGAGGCAGGAGAATTGCAAGTTCAAGCCCAATGTGGGTAATTTAGCAATTTAGCAAGACTCTGTCAAAATAAAAAAGGACTAGCTGGGCGCAGGCTTATAATCCTAGAACTCTGGACGGGTGAGGCAGAAGGATTGCAAGTTCAAGCCCCGTCTGAGTAACCTTGGGGGCTTAATGAGACCCTGTCTTAAATTAAAGACAAAATATAGGCAGAGGATATAGTTCAGTGTGAATATCCTAGGTTCAATCCCCGGTACTGCAATACACAAGTAAAATAAAATAAATAAAAAAGAAGTATGGGGCCTGGAGGAATTAGTACCACGGTTAGACCACTTGCCTAGTAAGCTCAAGGTTCTGAATTTGATTCCCCATCATGTAAACTGGGTGTAGTTACATTTGACTGTAATTCCAGTACTGGGAGGCTGAGGCAGAAGGATTGCTCTAAGTTTGAGGTCAGCTTGGGCTGCTATGTACTGACTGAGTTCAGGACCAGGCTGGACTCAGCCTGGGCTACATAATGAGTTCAGAACCATGGGGTGTCAAAAAAATAAATAAATAAATAAAGGACTAAAAAGGATATAGCTCAATACTAGGGCCTGGAGTTCAATTCATAGTGCCAGAAAAGTAGAAAGAGGACGAAGACAAGGAGGAGAAGGAATCTGATTAAGATTTTTACTTGTCTTTTTGGTGGTGGGTTTGTAGTTATAGGGTTTTTCTGGTGGTACTAGGGATCTAGGCCAGGGCCTTTCCACTGAGCTACCAGTACTCCAGATGATTCTGATTGCTGGAAATTTTTGATTTTTTTTTGAGACTTTACATCCCACCTCAGCCTCTTGAGAGCTGAGATTAAAAGCATGTGCCACCATATCCAGCTGCTAGAAGTTTTTTTTTTGGTTTTTTTTTTTTTTGGTTTTTTTTTTTGAGACAGGGTCTTGCTCTATAGCCCAGGCTGGTCCTGAACTCACTATGGAGCCCAGCCTGGCCTTGGACTCAGGACAATCCACCTGCCTCAGCCTCCCAAGTACTGGATTACAGGCATGTGCCATCATGCCCAGCTTTATGTGGTGCTGGGGAATCGAACTCAGGGCTTGGCTCTTGCAAGGCAAGTGCTTTAACTGCTGTGCCATTCCTCCAACCCCTGCTAGAAGTTTTTGAGAAAACACTGAGTCTATTTCATTATCTCATCTACTGAGGAGGCCTAGAGCTTAAAAAGTGGCTTTCCAAGGCTGGGGAGGTCGCTCATTGGTAAAGAATCAGCATTCCCACGTACAAATTCTTGAGTTTGAAGCCCAGTACCAAAAAAATTAGCTTGTCAATGGACACGCAGTAGATCCAGGAGCCAAGCCCAAGTCCTCTGATGCCACTCCACCAAGCATTTGGCCACAGGCTGCACTTGCCATGTGAGGACAGGATGTCCCAGCGCTGCGGGGCGGGGGGTGGGGGGGTGGGGGGGTGGGGGGGGGTGCGGTAGGGACTGCCCTTGGCTACTCACGTGTCAATGGCTTGCTGGAATTTCCCAACTCTGGCAAAAACCCTGCCAATGTTGTCAAGGGCTCTTGATTTTGCATCAGGAAGGTCACTGTAGGAAAGAAGCGAAATAAGCTGGTTGCTGGAAATCAGCCTTTCTAGGCACCATGAAAACAGAAAGGAAGCAGAAAAACAAATCAACAATGGCCCTAGGGCTCTAGGGACCCAGGGCTCTGGTGGGAAGGATAATGTCCAGGCTAGCAAGGCTGCAGTAGACAGGTACCAGGACCTTTCTGGAGGATAATTAGGTGACAGCTTACACAGATGTCCATTTGGTCCAGCAATTTCCCCTCTAGGAATCTACCTCAAGGAGACAGTGTGAGCCAGGCCGGTGGTACAGATGTAGAATCCCAGCACTCTGGCAAGCTGAGGCAGGAAGACTGTAAATTTGAGGCCAGTTTGGGCAATTTAGTGAGTTTCCGCCGTGAAATCAAAACTAAAACAAAACACATGGGCCTGTAGGAATACTAGTACAGCAGTTAGAGCACTTGCCTAGTAAGAACAAGGCCCTTGGTTCAATCCCCCAGCACCATATAAACTGGGCATGGTGGCATGCGTCTGTAATCCCAGCACTTGGGAGGCTGAAACGGGAGGATTGCTGCAAATTTGAGGCCAGCCTGGGCTACATAGTGAGACTGGGACCAAACTGAACTACAAAGCAGGACCTTGTTTCAAAAAAAAAAAAAAAAATGAGGAAAAGGAAAAAAGGGGTTGGGGATGTAGCTCAGTGTGAAGGCCTTGGGCTCATTCCCAATACCACACACTCTCACACACACAAGATAATGTGACAAGGACTCTTACTGAAGTGCTATTTATTTCAGAGATAATCTAAATGTCATCAGTACCCTAGCAAAGGCAATTTTTAGGAATGAAAATATTCCACAATATATTAAGTCAAAATGTTAAATTACCGAGCCAAGTGTGATAGTACAAACCTATAACCCCAGCACTCTAGGAGGCTGAGGCAGGAGGACAGCAAATTTGAGTCCAGCTTAGGCAATCTGGTGATGTATTGAGACCTTATCTCAAAATAAAACTTAAAAAGGGCTAAGGATACTGTTCAGTGCAAAGGCCTTAGACTCAATTCTCAGTACCACACACACACACAAAAAGTCAAATGGAGGATATAAATATTGATACAAATATTGATACAACTGGAAAAAAAACTATATAGGTGCAAAGCAAGATGCTACACTGCTGGCTTCAAAAACAAAGAAGTGACCATGAGCCATACAGTGTTGTGACTGCAGCTCTAGAATTGAAGAAAGCAAGGAAAGGGACTGTCCTTCCAGCCTGTGGAAGGAGCAAAGCCTACCAATCATGTGACTTTGGCCCAGCGATAGTCCTCCAGCCCTGATTGGTTTTACAGCCATGACAGAGCTAAAGAAAGCAGAGACAAAGCAAAAAGCTGAACTCTATTCCTTCAAAGGGGCTGCACAAGACCCTGGATTTAATCCCTAGCACTTCCAAAAAAATTTTTTTTTCATTGTAGGCTGGGCAGGAATACAGAACAATAGTAAAATAACCTATTGATTAACATCAGGAAGGAGTAAAACAGAGGGAACTTCATTATCTTGCCAGTTAAAATTGGCCTGTTTGGGAAATTTGGCAGTTCTGAGAAGGTCAGGTAATCAGCTTAGTTTCAACTGGTGACTGTGGACCTTTAGTGTGAGTAACTCCACTTTGATTTTTAATAACTCCAACAAAAGAAAAAATAAACCTCAATACCTCAATACCAGATCCCCTCCAATGAGCATGCCCTCTCCTTCCTTCCTTTCCCATGAAGCTCTTCTACTTTCTCTCAACAATTCTGTGAAACTACTCAAAGAATACGACCCAGAGCCAGACGTGGTAGCATACACACAGCAGGCCTAGCTCCTTGGGAAGGTGCGACGGGAGGGTCAGTCAAATCCAGGGTTTCAGCCCAGCTGCGCAACATAAGATCTCTTTTTTAAAAAATAAGTTACCATGGTTGGTTTGTTTTTTGTTTTGTTTTGTTTTGCTCTGTAGCACTGGGGATTGAACCCAGGTCCTTGTGCATACAAGGTGAGTACACTATGCCTGAGCTACATCCCAAGCTTGTCTATATTTTCTTGTATTTTTCTGTGTTAGTGATTAAATATAAGGGCTTGCTGCTCTGCCACTAATCAATACTCACATCCCTAGTTTGTTTTGTTTTGTTTTGTTTTTTTGTACTGGGACCTTTATCTTGAGCTATATTCCAAGCCTTTTTTTATTGTTTATTTGAGACAGGGTCTTCCTAAATTGCTAAGTTGCCCAACCTGGTCTCAAACTAGTGCGTTTGCAGTCCTCCTGCCTCAGCCTCCCAGGGTGCTAGGATTACAAGTCATGTGCCACCAGGGCTAGCTCTATCTTTTTCTTTTCTTTTCTTTTTGTTTTGCTGGTGCTCCTGGGGATTGGACCCAGGGTCTTCATATTGAGCTATATCCCTAGACTTTTAAAAAATTTTGTAAAGCCAGGAGTGATGGCACACACCTGTAATCCCAGCACTCAGGAGGCTGAGACAGGTGGAATGCTATGAGTTCTAGGCCAACCTAGACTATGTAGTGAGTCCAGGAACAGATTGAACCACAAAGCGAGGCCCTGTCTCAAAAATTTTTTTTTTTTACATTTTGAAACAAGGTCTCACCACATTTCCCAGTGTGGGCTCAAGTTTTTCTGGGAGAGTGGGGATGGGTCAGGGCTGAAACTTTGCATCCTCTCATCTTATTCTCCTATAGTGCTAGGACAACAGGTGTGCACCATCACTCCTGGTTCTTTTCATTCTTTTTCCACTCCTGGTCTTTAATAGCAAAACACAGATGCCTAGTGTGGTAGTGCATGGCTGTAATTCCAGCACTTTTGGAGGTTGAGGCAGGAGGATGACAAATTTAAGCCTAACTTGGGCAATTCAGTGAGACCTTGTTTCAAAATAAAAAGGGTTGGGGACATAGTTTAGTGCAAAGGACCTGAGTTAAGTTTCCAGTATCACACACACACACATACATACACAAATTATATATATAATAAAAAACACAGAAACTGCTTTTGTCTGAAACTCCAATGCATGTGTATATGTATATAAGAGGCAAAAAATAAAAGAAAAAAAACATAGAAAAGAGGCCAGAAAGGACTATGCATGCTGATTCCTTGCTGGAATCCCAGAACCTTAGGGAGGACTATAAATCCAAGCCTACCCTAGGCAACTAGTGAGATCATTTATCAAAATAAAAAACTGTAGGGAGGTTGAGGACATAGCTCAGTAGATACAGTGCTTGCCAAGCATTTGCAAGACCCTGGCTTCAATTTCTCAGCACCACATAAAAGATTAGCGGGGCATAATAATTCTGGCACTTGGAGTGCTGTAATTCCAGCACTTGAGAGGTTGAGGCAGGAGGATTGCCCTAAATTTGAAACCAGCCTGGCCTACACAGTGAGCTCAGGACCAGCCTGGACTACAGAGTAAGACCCTGCCCCTTCCCATACACAAAATAAATAATAAATAAATAAATTTAGAGCAACAACTTCAGGACCCCCTTCTGGTTAGCAGAAGCATTCACCTCTTTGTCCTTGGTTCCAAAATAAAGCACCCTCATTGTACATAAGTAAAGAATATTTTTTAATTAAAAAACTTAAAAATGACTGAGGATATAGCATAGTGCAAAGGCCCTGGATTCAAATACCAGTGCTGTCAAAAAAAAAAAAAAGTATCAGGTGGGGAGGGTGAGTCCCTGATGAATCCCAGGATAATGGGTACAAGGGTAGGTGGGTGATTTTCAAGGTTTGCTCTCAGGAATGGAGCCCCACATGGCTGCGCTGTGTGAACAACCTCCTGGGCCTCAGCAGCTGCAAGCTGGGGCCAACTAAGGCTCCAGACCTCTACTCAGGGAGGTGGGGGAAGGTCATGGGCCCCAGCCCAACTACTCCCTGTGCTCCCTACATCCTCTGCTCCCCGCTCTGTCTGCCCAGCATGTCCTTCTCCTTCCCCAGGCCTGACCAGCTCAGCCTGTTGTCTTCTCTGAGCTTCCTCTCCGGCAGTATCCCCACTTACCACCGTCCTCACACCCCTGGCCACGCTGCACTGATGCCCTCACAGCATCTCTCTCTTTCTCTTCCTCATGGCAGTTGATTGGGAAAAACACAGAAGGGGAAAGGAGGATAAAGCTTCTGCTAGTGAGAAGTAGTACCACAAAATGCGGGTTGCCCTGCGCAACACCTCTCTTACGGTGTGATGCACAAACTGTAAGATGCGAATTTATTAATAGCACAGTATGGAATAAGACCTAAGAACAAAGAGCCGGGCGTGGTGACAGGCCCGTAACCCCAGAACTCTAGGAGGCCGGGGTAGGAGGATTCCAGTCCAAGTCAAGCCTGAACAACTTAGCAAGCAACTTGGTAAGACCCTGCCTCAAAATAAAATAAAAAGGATTGGGATCTAGTGTAGCATGAAAGCCCTGGGTTCAATCCTTAATATTGTGAGAAAAAAATATATATATAAACTAATAGTAGCAAGGGAAGACACACAAGCAAAGCTATGAATGTATGAATATTGCACATCTAAATGAGAGCTAGGTACTAAAGGAGTTTTTTGACAAGTAAGTGGCTTATCAGTAAGCAGCCTGATTAGAATGCGCAAGGGAAGACACACAGAACTTGTAAGACTAGAATTTCCAAGTGAGGTCAGCTGTGGATGTTGAAATGGAAAGAAAGTACTAAGGAATACCTGTTTATTTAGTCTCTTAGCATACACTCAGTCCATGCCCATGGTGTGTAGGTGCTAAGAACGGAAGATCCCTTCTGAAGTCCAAAGTCCAAGAGGAGTTAGGTCTGGTGGCACAGGCCAATAATCCCACCACTCTGGGAGGCTGAGGCAGGAGGACTGCAAGTTTGAGCCCAACCTAAGCACCTTAGTGACTTAGTGAGATCTTGTCTCAAAATTAAAACTAAAAAATGGGCTGAAGGTACAGGTAAGTGTGAAGGCCCTGGGCTCAATCTCCAATACTACATACATATAGACACACAGACAGTCTAAGAGGCTCAAGAGGATGAAATCCATAGTGTAAGAGGGCAGACTGGATACCCACTGAGAGGAGCCCAGGCATACAATTTCCATACCATCTTGGGGCCTTGGGGCTTTTCTGAAGTAGGGCACTTCATTAGATGCTGACAGAAATAGGCGGAGGGAGCTGGACAAAGCAAGGCCAGGCAAGAGGGAAGGCAGGCAGATGCTCCGGCCCAGGCCAGCGGCAGGGCAACACCAGGCAGTGCCCACAGACAGCCCTATGTTGGCTGAGACATCTGAAGAAAGCAGGCCAAGGCCAAGAGAAGGCAGGACCAGTCAAGTCAGGGAGGGCAGCCTGTGTTGAGGTCAGCATAAAGTGTTGTTGACACTTTATCCTGACCTCTGACTCTGTCTTTCACAAAAGAGCCCGCTGAGCTGGAGGAAGCCCAGGTCATAGGAAATGCAAGAAGTGAGGAGGGTCTGAACCAAGTTGTGGGAAGCAAGCAGCACAGAGAAGACCAACCTGGGAGTGGCCAGGGTGTGGAGGGAGGCATCAGGAAGTCTCCAGGGCTTCCAACTTGGGAAGTAAGTGGCCCTCAGGATTAGAAAACCCCAAAGCAAGAAGTTAGGGACAAAGATAAGAGATTCTGATTTGGACATGTTAGGTTTAGGATTTTTGAGGGTCATCTTAAGAAAAACACCTAAGAGTCCACTGGACATGCAGGTGTGGGGCCTGGCACAGAAGTCTACCCAGGAACAAAAGTCTGTGAGTCACTAATACACAGAATGGTTCGATCAAGGCAATACCCCCACATATCTTATCTAATCTTGCCATTCTTAGCCAGGTGGTGTTATTATGCCTTCATTAGAGATGAAGAAACGAAGGTCAGCAACTTGAGCAAATCCATGCAGCTCTAAGTGGAAGAGCCAGGGTTCAAAGACACATCTGATTCCATCTGTCTCTGAGCCTGAGGGCTGGCTGGCTGAGTTTCTTCTTTTTTTGTCATACTGAGAATTTAATCCAGACCTTTGGACAGAGCTACACCCCCAGTCCTTTATTATTATTTTGAAATAGTTTTGATAAGTTATTATGTGGGGATTCAAACTGTTTACAGTTCCTTCTTAAGGGATTCCTCTTGAAAACAGGAACCTTATTTGGTTCTCCTGTAATTCATTCCTAGAATGAGGAGAGGAGGAAGAGGCCTCCAATCTGTCTCAGGAAGATAAAAGAAGGCTAATTTCCTAATTTTCAGGTACAAGAAGCTTATGGAACACCAAATAACCTCAACCAGCAATGAGACTCACCATGGTATTTCATAATCAAAACTTCAGAAAAACAACATAAAGAAAGAATATTAAAAGCAGCAAGAGAAAAACAGACATTATTCTACCAAGGCAAACCCATTTGAATTAGCGCAGATTTCTCAATGCAAACTTTAAAGGCCAGGAGAGCCTGGAACAAAATCTTTCAAGCCTTCAAAGACATCAACTGTCAACACAGTTTGTTGTATTCAGCAAAATTATCTCTGAAAATTGAAGAAGTAAAAATTTTTCATGACCAAATATCCCTAAAGAAATACGTGACCACTAGCCCAGCACTGCAGAAAATACCTGAAGGAATCTCCTATACCCCTTATTTTACATATCTTGCATGTCTGGTGATGCATCCTTGTTGAGATGATACAGAAATAAAAACAGCAGGGTATATTGGTACACACCTATAATCTTAGCACTCTGGGAGGCTGAGGCAAGAGGATCTCAATTTTGAGCCCAGCCTGGGAAACTTGAAACTCTGACTCAAATTTAAAATATATATATATATTTTTTTGGGGGAGGGGGTGTCTAGGATGTAACTCAGTACAAAGGCCGCGAGTTCAAGTAACACACACACACACACACACACACATAAAAATATTCCTGACAGCCAGACCATTGGGAACATTTAGGAATCTTGAGTCATTATGCTCTTTGTGGCAAAACACCTACCAATCTATGCTTGCCCTTGCCCTCTGGCCTGGGTAGGTGGGCTCTGTCCCTGTGAGGATCTACCTCAGGCACACAGAGCTGAAGAGAGCCCAGGAGAACTTATCCAGGTGATAGGCAATACACATGGCCTATGAGAGGGACTGAGGCAGGAGAAAGGCTAAGGCTGGAGAACACACAGTATTGGCCTGAGAGGAAAGAGGGGCTAGAGGAAGCTGCATGCAGTGGGCAGGTATTAACCACAGTGGTGCCCAAGAGCATGAGCCTTGGATCATATGGGCCTGGGATTTGGAATGTAGCCTGCCCATCTGGGAGCCCAGTCACCAGCTGCCTTGGCAAAGGTTGGGACAGAGCCCTAGGGCCCTCTCCTCAACAAGCCAGGGGCCGCGGCCACCTGAGAGTACTCACCATTCCTTGGCAATCTCCAGGTCCTTCCGATGGCTCTGCAGGGCTGCAGCCATCTGCCCCAGCTCAATGTGGGCATTGCCTATGCAGCTGTACAAGTTCCCAACCAACTCATCCTTATTGGGCACTTCTTCTTTGCTCCATTCCAGCACCTTCTTCAGCACTTTCTCAGCTTTTTGAAGACTCCCTTCAGCACTGCCACTGGTCAGCACTGGAAGAGAAAGGAGTGACATGCTGCAAGCGAGACTCACCTGGTAGCTGGTGAGCCAGGGGCTTGCGTACTGTGCTGCTTCCTCCCCACCTGGCCAGAACAGAGGTGCTGCCCCGCCCCTCCAAGAATGTCACCCACACATGTCGATGTCCTCCAGGCTCTTGAGTATGTAATGGGCTGTCTGTGTGGGGCTGCGCTTCCGATCCCGCACCCATTTCTCCTGCATCAGTTTCCGGTCCCTCTCCCTGGCATAGATAGGCTTCTGCTGCCTCCAGAAGTCGCTGCGAGTATCCAAGTAGTTGATGCCTGTCAGGATGAGCTCCTCTACAGTCAGGCCACTCTTGATGGTGCCTTTTATGAGGTCTGTGGCGGAAGCAGTGTGAGGAAAAGTGTTCAAGGGTGTCAACATTTCTAGGCTTGGGGCCTGCTATGGTGCCTGCCCTCTGAGGTGCTCTGTCTGCAGCTCTGGGAAATGGGAGAAAGGGAGAGCACAGAGCGGCAGAAGGGGTCTAGCCAGCCAGGATGAGGTCTGTGCCCCTTTTCAGGTACTCCCTAGCTACTGGCCGTTCCTAGCAAGCTATAAGGAGCCAGCAGAAGTGGTGACCTTTGTATAACTCTTAGTAGCTTCAGCTCTTGGGCATCTGCCTAATCAAGCCATTTCCTCAGAGAACAAGTCTAAATGCACAACCTGGCCCAGGGCACCAATACCCAGTGAGTCCCCAGGTACCAATTATGCCAGTGCATGGCAAATAGAGGGATGTACCCAAGTCCTGCCTGGCACTTGGCCAGAGGTTAGAATTGGTGGCTATGCTGTAAGGCACTATGGGTATTGGCTAGGCCACAGCTTGTCTGAGAACAGGAAGCCTTCAGGCCTGTTACCGGGGAGACATGCCAGCAGTGGAGCTATCTTGACAGTCACAGCTCTGAGGGAGCCCTGCAGATCGCCTTGGAAAGACAGTTTTGGAGAAAAGACATTTGCTTCATGGGTGGCACCTGCTCAGGCTTAGCTGTTAATGGCAATCCTCCTGCCCCCAAGTTGACACAAGACATGCTTTTCAAGGCTGCCGGATTTCTTGGCATTAGCAGAACAGTGTCGTGGAAAGTGCTGGACTGGGTTCTGGTGTTGGCTCTGCCGAGAGCTTGCTTGTCACCTTGGACAAGTTAGTCCCCATTTAATAAACTCTATTTCCTTGTCTATAACAGGGGGATTGGGCCAGATGGTGATTCAGAATATTATAGTGCGAATGCGCTAGAAATCAGCCTCCTGCCCACAAGGCTCCTTCACTCATTGTACAGACCAAAGGTATTGGGTATGGGGAGGGCTAGGGTTGGGGTTCAGCAGTTACGCACCTGCCTAGTAAGCACAAGGCCCAGGGTTTGATTTCCCAGCACTGTATGAACTGGGGCTAGAGAGTACACACCTGTAATCCCAGCACTTGGGAGACTGAGGCAGGAGGACTGATGTGAGTTTGAGGTCAGCCTGGGCTACACAGTGAGTTCAGGACCATCCTGGACTACAAAGTGAGATCCTATCTCAGAAAGAAAGAAAGAAAGAAAGAAAGAAAGAAAGAAAGAAAGAAAGGAATAAAGGAAGGAAGGAAGAAAGGATGGCAGGAAGGCAGGCAGGCAGGCAGGCAGGCAGGCACAAGGATTGGCTTTTTCTAGATTGTGGTGGTTGTTATGGTTTGTATTTATTTTATTTTCACTTTTTTTAAGTTCCAGGCTGGCCTTGAACTCACAGAAATCCTCTTGACTCAGCCTCCTCAGTGCTGGGATTACAGGTATGTGCTACCAGACCCAGTTCATGTGGTGCTAAGGAATCAAACCCAGGGGCCTTGTACTTGCAAGGCAAGCACTCTTAACTGGTGTGCTATTCCTCCAGCTCCTGGATTTTTTCTTTTTTGTGGTGGTGGTAGTACTGGGGATCAAACCCTGGGCCTTCACACTGAGCTACAACCCCAGCACATTTTTTAGTTTTGATTTTGAGACAGGGTCTCACTAAGTTGCCAAGGCTGGGCTCAAACATGGAAAGCTCCTGTCTCAGCCTCCCAGAGTGTTGGTACTACAGACCTGCACCACTGGGCCCAGCTGATTTGGATTTTTTAAATTTAAATTTTAATTTATTTGTTTATTTATTTTTGAGACAGAGTCTTGCTCTGTAGCCCAAGCTGGCTTTGGACTCAAGGCAATCCTCCTGCCTCAGACTCCCAATTGCTGGGATTATAGGCATGCACCATCATGTCCAGCTTTATGTGGTGCTGGGGAATTTAACTCAGGCCCTTATCCTTGCAAGACTATGCCATTCCTCTAGCCCTTAAAATTATTTTATTATTATGTATTTGTGATACATAATAATAATAATTAGCTTGACGGTTGGATCCTGAATCTCTCCCAAAGGCTCATGTATTGAGGGCTTGGTTTCCAGCTGACAGTGCTACTAGAAGGTGGTAGAACCTTTAGGAGGCAGGGCCTAGGGAAGGAAGTCAGGTCAATTAAGGCTATGCCCTTCTGGGGATATAGAGATCATGGCTCCTTCTTCTGTCTGCTTCCTGGCTCCATGAGGTACACAGCTTTGCTCTACCACATTCTTCCAACCTCAATGCTCTCTCCCGACAGGCCCAAACACAATGGGGCCATTCAGCCACAAACTGAAACCTTTGAAAGCAAGAGCCAAAATAAATCTTTCCTCCTTATAGGTTTCTTATCTTAGGTACTTTGTTATAGCAACAGAAAGTTGATGAAGCTGGACCTAGCAACTCAGGCCTCTCAGTCCAGCACTTGGAGAGAGAGGCTCAGGCAGGAGGACTGCAAGTTTGAGGCCAGCCCAGGCAACATAGTGAGACCTTGTTTCACAATAAAAATGAAAATAAAAATGGTCTAGAGTTTTATCTCAGTGCAAAGGCCCTATTTTCAAACCTCAGTAGTGGAAAAAATTGATTTATATATTGGAAAAGAAGCCCAAGTATCTGAAGTTTCTCACCAGGGTAACAGTGTACTTAAGGGCACTGATTTAAATTAGATTTCTTAAATTTGAATATGAGTTATGTCACTGTCTAGTTATAGATGATTTCGGTTTCCTTATATTGAGAATGCTAGCAAAACCTGTCCCTGTCAGCTAACACTGCATGACATTCTCTGCCTATGATTTTCTTTGTCCCTCATCCCTACTGCCAAACAAAGGGTTTGAAACCTTCATCCAACAGGAGCTTCTCCAGATATTCCTTGTCCACATAGAGCTCCCCCAGCAATTGGCGGACAGTCCTCTCGCTCTTGAAGGAGTGCTTCCGCTTGGACTCTGTGGAGGTCTGGTATAAGGGTTGCTTCGTGAGATGAGACTTCTGTTGGGCCTTCATACTCTGGGAAAATGAAGCAACACCCCACAGAACCTCAACAAGGTGCAAAGCATACCCAGCCACAGCCCCACTGTCTGTGAGTCTGCATTTGTCCTCCCTCAGGATCTCTCTGCAGCCTGAGAGCCATGGAATAGGCCTGGTCGAGCAACAGCTAGACTCCCAAGACCCCTCTGGAGCCTGGGCAGAATCCCAGTATTATCATGAGGGGCAGAATCTAATTATTCCCAGGCATGAGGGCCACAGGACCTGGGCTTTTTAGGCACATATGGCCTCAGAGCCAGGAACCTTACCTCAGCTTGCTTGCTTAAGAAGGAGAGGTTCCCTTTGTTCTCCAATTTTACTGAAGAAGGACCTGTAAGAACAGAAGCTGTAGCTTAGGCTGCCAAGCCTCTTAGGCACAACCTATCACATACTTCTGTGTAGAAGTGGCTGCCTTTGGCAGGGGGTTGATGGAGGCTGCAGCAAATCAGGCAAATGATGCATGCTGTCTGGTACAATATTCTCTAGGAGTTGCACAGTCTCTGTAAGCCCCAGACCATGGCAGACAGACTCCCCAACAAAGGGCAACTCCCAGCTTGGGAGAAACAATGTGACACTGTGCCACATCCACAGGTGCTGGACACCCAGCCAGTGCTCCCTCACCTTTCTCCTCCCCTGCCAATGAGCTGCCGGGTGAGACCCGCCCTTGGTGCATCATGATGAGGGAGGACATCAGGGCCTCGGGAAGACTAGACTCAGGCCCCGTTTCATCCTCTGGCTCTGCAGTAGGCTAAAGATAGGCCTGCTTTGACACTGGCCTTCTACTGAGGCTTTGGGTTAAACCAGACATTATAGTACTCAATACAGCAGATCAGGGGCTTGTCCTCCTGGGGATACTCTCTCGTCATCAACAGCCAAAACCAAGCAGAAGACCCCCTGCAGACCATGGAGGCTGCTAACCCACTGCACCTCAGGTCAGGCCTTCCTCTAAACCTAAGCATTCCTAGAGTCTTCCTGGACAAGGGCAGAGGCTCAACTCACTCACTTCCCACTGAGTTGTTAATGGCTTCTTGGGCTTTCTGAATTCCAACTTTGAATTCCCGGTCAGGCCGCAGCTTGTACCCACGGTGATAGAATACCAAGGCAAACTCAAAGTCTCCCATGGTGTATAGTGTCTCAGCTTTTTGCAAAATCCCCTGGAATGAGAGAAGTTCAAATCCAGGTGAGTAGGCAAGGCCTCACAGGACTCAGGAACCACAGACATGAAGGGTCACAGGTGGAGAGGGTCAAGGTTAGAATACAAGGGTCAAGGAGCCATGCAAGTGTGACATGTGAAAAGAAAATGGAACCAGGCACTGGGTAGCCTGGCTGGTTCTTCAACCACTCGTAACTAGAGGCTGCTGTGGACACCCGCAGCAGTGAAAGCAAGACTGAGTCGTCCCACCTTGCAGAAAGCTGGGTCACTCTGGAGTGAAGCCTCTGCATCCTTCAGGGATTTCTCCAATTCTCCCATCTTCAGGAAGCACTTGGAGCGGGCAACCAGGCAGTTTTTGTCTCCATTCTGAAGCTGAAGAGCCTGAGGAAGAAGCCACGCAGGTTGGCAGGCATGGGAAGAGCCAGGCAGTAATTTGGCTGAGGGGCAGTCCAAACCTCGTGCAGAGTCTCAAAGGGACTCTTGCCAGGTCTGGTGGTACAGGCCTCTAATCCTAGTACTCTGGGAGGCTGAGGCAGGATGATCCCAAGTTCAAGCCTAGCCTGCCCAACTTAGCAAAGACTCTGTCTCAAATAAACAATAAACAGGCCAGGGACATAGCTCACTGAGCTATGAAAAGGCCCTGGGTTCAATTCCCCAGCACTATATAAACCAGACATGATGACTCACACTTGTAATCCCAGCATGTGGGAGGCTGAGGCAGAAGGACTGCTGTGTATTCAAGGCTAGCCTACCAGTTTAGGCCTACAGAACAAAACCCTGTCTTAAAAAAAGAAAGAGAGAGAGAGAGAGAGAGAGAGAGAGAGAGAGAGAGAGAGAGAACAGCAACTGGGATATAGCTTAGAACAAAGGCCCTAGGTTCAATTTCCAGTGCCTCTCTGGTCTGCAAGCCACCCTCAGGGCCTTATTAGACCCAAAGCAGCCCTGCACTGCCTATGGCCTATGGCTGATCTGAAGAGGGTGAATTGCAGCTGTTGTGGGGGCCACAGGATGAGATGTGTAAATGTGCTAATGAGCTCTCGCCAATGCTTGAAGTCCCCACAGGCCACAGGCAGTGAAGCCTCAGGGTCTTTAGTGTGCACTAAATTCAACCACAAGCCTAAAATAAGCACAACTCTCAAGATAAATTTCAAATGCTTTAGCAAACAAAACAGATTTTAAGACAACCTGCAACTTGAGTTATCCACTTTCTTTCTCTTTTGGCAGTGCCAGGAATTGAATCCAGGCCTCATGCATGCTCCACCCACTCCCCTCCCCAGCCTTCCTATCTTGCTGTGTTGCTCAGGTTGGCCTCGAACTTGTGATCCCCTTGCCCTGCCTGTATGGTGCCTACTAGAATAGTGGGGGGCTGGAGGAAATAACTCAGTAGTAAAGTTCTTGCATACCAAACTTTATGTGGTGGGAGGCTAAGGCAGGAAGATTGCTGTGAGTCCAAGACCTGCCTAGGTTACATAGTAAGTTCAGGACCAGCCTGAATTATAGAGTGAGAGACCCTGTCTCAAAAACCCAAAATAGCAAAAACAAAACAAAAAAAGAACATGTCTCCTGATATCCTATACTATAAATATATTTCCATTTGTATATATACCAATTCCTTTTTTGTTTTCTTGAGGCAGGGTCTTACTCTGTAGCCCAGGCTGGCCTTGGACTCATGGCAATCCTCCTGCCTTAGTCTCCTGAGTGCTGGGATTACAGGTGTGTGCCACCATCCCCAGCTTTATATGCTACTAGGGAATCAAACTTAGGGACCTGTGCTTGCTAGACAAACACTTTAACACCAGCCCCCCCCCCCCCCCCCCC
>PVKB01001376.1:135892-197302 GCA_004027205.1 Ctenodactylus gundi | reverse complement strand
CACAGACCTGAGCTTGTTAGGTAAGTGCTTTAACCACTGAGCTATTCCTCCAGTCCCGTCCTCCCCTCCCCTTTTTAAGATGTGTCTCACTCTGTAGTCCACGCTGGTCTTGAACTCACTATGTAGCCAAGTCTAGCCATGAACTCACAGAAGTCATCCTGTCTCTGCCTCCCAAATACTACATCCAGCTTTATGTGGTGATAGGGAATACAACCCAAGTCCTTTGACTGCTAGGCAATCATTTTAACTGCTGTGCCATTCCTCCAGTCCCTTATTTTTTAAGACAGGGTCTCTGTAGTCCAAGCTTCTGCTGAACTCATTATGTAGCCCAGGATAGCCTCAAACCCATGGCAATCCTCCTGCCTCAGCCTACCAAGTGCTAGGATTAGAGGTGTGTGCCACCATGCCCAGTTTAGCCAATTCCTCTTAACCATGCAATAATAGTTATAATGGTGGAGAGTCATATATTCCTGGACTTTTTTTGTAGTACTGAAAACTGAATAGGGGGCCTGGAGTGGTTTGGATCTAAAGTTAGGTACTTGCTTAACATGCACAGGGCCACAGGTTTGAATTCCCAGAACCACATAAAGATTAGCTGGTCGTAGTGGTGCATATCTGTAATCCCAGCACCCAGGAGGCTGAGGCAGGAGGATTACCTTGAGTTCAAGGCCAGCCTGGGCTACATAGTGAATCTGGGGCCAGCTTAGACTATAGAATGAGACCCTACCTCAAACAGAAAAAGAAAAACTGGCTGTCCAAGATAACCAATCACTGTCCAAAAACTTCTTTCTCACTTGTTGGGACCCAAACTGATTTCAGAGATGACGCCCCCTCTATTATTGAAAAACCTGGCCAAGAACAAACAAAAGCCTATCACTCCAGAGCTGAAATGCTGGCCTGTTCTATATGGGAAATGTTCTGGATTTACACAGGCACAGAGAACGTGGTTTTTGTTTTCTTTTTGCTTTTGAGACAGGGTCTCACTCTATATCCCACGCTGGTCCTGAACTCACTTTGGAGCCCAAGCTGGCCTTGGATTCACAGCAATCCTCCTCTCTCAGCCTCCCAAGTGCTGGGATTATAGGCCTACGCCACCATACTTGGCTTTACTTGGTGCTGTGGAATTGAACTCAGGGTCTTGTGCTTGCAAGGCAAGCACTTTAACTGCTGTGCCATTCCTCCAGCCCCTAAAGAAAGTGTTTGACAAAGCAATACTTTCTCACTGGAGTCTCTTGAACTGAAGAAGCACAGGTATGTGCTGCTATGAACATCTGGACAGAGCCCTTTCTGCACAGCTGGTGACAGCAATCATAGGAAAAGCGATGTTTAGGGGCTGGAGGAATGGCTCAGTGGTTACAAGTGCTAAGTACCCAAGTTTGATTCCCAGCATCACATAAGCTGGTCTGCTGTGAGTCCAAAGGCCAGCCTGGGCTCCACAGTGAGTTAAGGACCAGCCTGGTCTAAAAATCAAGGTCCTGTCTCGAAAAAAAAAGAAAAAAGAAAAAAGAAAAAAAACCCTCAGTGTTTAAACCAAATTAAAGGGGCTGGAGGAATCGTTCTGCGGTTAAAGCACCTGTCCAGCTAGCTGAAGACTCTGGGTTCCATTCCCCAGCACCACATAAATCGAGTGTGGTAGTGCACACCTGTGATCCCAGCACTCAGGAGGCTGAGGCAGGAGGATTGCCATTAGTTCAAAGTCAGCCTAGGCTCCATAGTTAGTTCAGGGCCAGCCTGGACTACAGAGCAAGAACCTGTCTGAAAAAAAAAAATGTGGGGGTGAGAGAGGGCTGGAGACAGTTCTAAAGTCCTGGTTCCATCTCCAGCACCTCCCCCCCCCCAAAAAAAAAAAGAGGAAAATTGAAACTGATTTGGGCTCTATGGTAGAGACAGGCCCTACTCCCACTGCCCAAGTCCTGTCTCTCCTGCTTGAGATCATTACCATAGATTGTGTTGGACCAGCCTGTACCTACCCCTTTAAAGACCTTCCTACTTTTCTGAGAAGAGGAAGTAGTTACTATCTTTCCTGGGATGAGACTACTTCTCCCTCAAGGTTACCTTTCCTTGTGGCAATCAGATGAGCTTAACCTAAACAGAAATCTTGGGATCATTTAGGGGAGTATCCTACCATTCCATCTGGAATAAGAAATGGCCATAGGCTGGTTATGTAGCTCAGTGGCACAGTATTTGCCTAGCAGGTGTGAAACTTCTTCCACAGAAAGAAGTGAGCCATTTGGAGGAGAAAAAAAAAATTGTTAAAAGAACATTTTACAGTTTACTTGTGCTAACATATACCTCAGCACTGGAGTCTGAGTGCCTCTAACACTTGGTATTGAGTGACCTCGGCATATTGGCCAACATCTGTATTTCCTCATCTATAAAATGGAGCAATAAACTGGGGTGGTAGTGTAGGCCTGTAATCCCAGCACTCAGGAGGCTGAGGCAGGAGGACTTCGGTGAGCTCAACGCTGGTCTGGGCTACACAGTGAGCTCAAGACCATCCTGGGCTACAGTGAGAACTTGCCAAGAAAAATAAATAAAATGGAGCAATAACAGTATTTCATTCACATGTGTGTGCTATACTTAGTGGTGTGCCTGGTAGCCTAAGACAGAACTCAATTCTTGTAGGTTGCAGTTTATACTAAAACCAAATTATGAACAAAAGAAAACCTAAACCCAATTATACTAAGGTTATTTTAATAATGCCAATTATTGGTCAGGGGGGCACAGATCAGTGGTTAGAGCACTAGCCTAGCATGAACAAGGCTCTGGGTTTGATCCTTCAGTACCACACAAAAATGAGTCAGGCACGGTGGGGCACATTTGTAATTTCAGCACTTAGGAAGCTGAGGCAGGAGGACTACCATGAGTTCAAGGCCAGCCTGGGTTACATAGTGAGTTCAGGACAACAGGGCAAGATTCTGTCTCAAAAAAAAAAAAAAAAAAAGGCAAAACAAAACAAAAAACCACCTAACTACTTACTGACCACCTTTTCTTTCTTTCTTTCTTTCTTTTTTTTTAACAGGGTCTCCCTTTGTAGTTCAGCTGGTCCTAACCTCACTTTGGAGCCCTGGCTGGCCTTGAACTCACAGCAGCAATCCTCCTGCCTCAGCCTCTCAAGCGCTGGGATTACAGGCGCGCGCCACCACCCCCGGTTCCTGTGGTGCCCGGGAATCAATTCAGGGCCTTTGAGGCAAGCGCTCTAAACCGGGGTGCTGCTTCTCCCGCCCGCACTTTCTTTCTCTAAGCAACGGCGAACCAAAGAGTTGGCGGCTTCTACAGGCAATGACAGGGGAAAACCTAAGTTGCTCTGTCAAAAAATCGCGAGACATTTAAGTAAAAGTAAAGGGAGAGATCACTGCTAATTCAGACAACCGGGAAAGGACGTGGGAAGCGGGAGGAGACGAGGTTTGTCCGTAACGGGTGCCATCGGTCAGAAACCTGACACCAGACACAGCCGGCGTCCGGGGCATCGCCCGGACCTCAGCCTAACCCGCAACTCAAAGCCGTGCGCGGGTTTGGACAGCGACTCACGTTGCTGAAGCTCTGGGCAGCTTTTGCGAACTCTCCGCACAGGTAAAGCCGCTCGCCTTCCGCCATGTAAGAGAGGAAGTTGATTCGCAAGACCTCCACCTCGGGGTCCGGCATAGTGACTAAACTTGAAGACAACTGAAGCGGAGAAAGGAGGGAGGAGAAGCCGGAGAACTTAGGTTTGGCTTGTGAAAGCCCCGTCTCCTAGCAACCGAGAAACTAAGTGACTTCCGGGCCCGCCCTCCCTCCCGAGCTTCGGCGGCGACTGAGTTCCGAGTACACCTACCCCCGCCCCCGGCGTGCGCATGCGCAGCGCACGGAGCGGCCCTGTGACGGGCGCTGGGCCAGCGGCGGGGGGCGGGTCGGCGCCGCTGCTGAGTGAGTGGTCGCCTTTGTGCGGCCCATCTGTTCTCTCCCGAGTTGCCATGTGGGAAGTCTCCGGTGTAAGGTAGTTAAGAAAACAAGGGAGGGGGCCGGAGGAATGGCACAGCGGTTACAGTGTTTTGCTTTGCAAGAGGAAGGCCCTGGGTTCGATTCCCCAGCGCCGCGTGGTGGCGTGCGCCCGGGGAATCCCAGCACGTGGGAGGCTGAGGCTGGCGGGTGGTCCTGAGTCCAAGGCCAACGGGGCTACAGAGTGAGACCCTGCTTCAAAAAAAAAAAAAAGGTTTTCAAGCAGAAATAAACGACGGCATGTGTCTTGTGCACCTCCATTAGGACCAGAGTTTTGTCAGGATATGTGGGTTGTTTTCACTCTTGTCATTTTCTAGCCGTGTGACTGCTAGAGGCACTTAAGGGCTCCGAGCCAGGCCGTGTTCCAACTGCCAAGTGAATATGAAAATAACAGAATCCTCAGGGGTTAGAGAATTTGTATGAGATTGTAAGAAAAATTTGGAGTGTGGGCCTGCAGGCGCCTAGTGGGTAACTCAAAGCAGGCTAAAGCTTAGTATCTCAGACCTATTTTTTTTTTTTTTTTTTTGCTGTGGTGGGCATTGAACCCAGGTCTTTTTTTTGTTCTGATGTACCCTTGTAGCTTTCTATTTTTTGAGGCAGAATCTCTCCAGATTGCTGAGTTGTCCAGGCTGGGCTCAAACTTAAGATCCTCCTGCCTCAGCTTTCCTGAGTGTTGGGATTACAAACCTGTGCTGCGACCATGTCCATGTTCAGCCTTCTCCTCCTGTTCTCTTCCTGCTACCTCTGTTTTCCTCTAAAACTCCTAAATTTCTGTCAGCCCCATGAAGACAGTTTTTTGGGGGGGGTTTTTTGTTTTTTTGGTGCTGAGGATGGAACCAAGGCTCTTATACTATGATCCAGCCTGTGTTTTGGTTTTGATTTTGAAAAGGTCTCACTGAGTTGCCCATGCTGGCCTCCAATTTGTGATCCTTCTCCCTCAGCCTTCCAGAGTGCTGAGATTGCAAACCCGCACCCCGAGGCCTGGCAGTGAAGTCAGTTTTTGTTTTGGTTTTTGGTTTTTTTTGAGACAGGGTTTCACTCTATACCTGGTCCTGAACTCACTATGGAGCCCAGACTAGCCTTGACTCATGACAATCCTCCTGCTTCAGGCTCCCAAGTGCTGGGATTACAGGCATGCACCACCACACCAGGCTTACCAACGGATTTTGATGTGGTGCTGAAGAATCAAGCCCAGAGCCTTACGCAAGGCAAGTACTTTAACCACTGAGGTACACTGCTAGCCCTAGAAGTACATAATTTTTAAGATTTGGTAAAAAAAAAAATGTCCTTAGACCGTGCAACATACATACAAATGAGCACAGGTAAATCTGGGTAGAGCTGAGTAAAATCAGTGGATTGTGTCAGTGTCATTTTTCTGGTTATATTATTGTATTACAGTTGATGAAGATGGTACATTGGAGCTTGCCACAGTGGTGCATGCCTCTGATTCCCGTTCTTTGGGAGGCTGAGGCAGGAAGATTGCAAGTTCAAGGGCAACCTAGCAAGACCCTGCCTCAAAATAAAAAAATAAAGAGGGCTAGGGAAGTAGCTAGATGACAGAACACTTGCCTGGCATGTGTGAGGCCTTTGGTTCAATCTCTAGTATCAGAAAAAAAAGTTGGAAGAAACTGAGTAATTGGTATCTGAGATCTATCTATCCATCCATTTGAGAAAAGATCTCACTCTATAGTCCAGGCTGGTCCTGAACTCACTGTGTAGCCCAGGCTGGCCTCAAACTCATAGCAACCTTCCTGCCTCAGCTTCCCACATTCTGGGATTACAAGTGAATGCCACCCCACTGGGCTTTGTATGATTTCTTAGAATTTCATGTGAATCTACAATTATCTCAAAATAAAAAGGTCCTTTATTTCTGTTTTTGTTTTGTGGTCTGAGGATTGAACCCCAAGGCTTTGACCTAAAACAGAGTCTCGCTCTATTGCTAAATTGCCCAAGCTGGGCTTGAACTTGTGATCCTCCTGCCTTAGCCTCCTCCTAAAGTGCTGGGTTAAAGGTGTGTGCCACCACATCTGGCTCAAAATAAAAATCTTAGTTTTAAAAAATGCCTAAATAAATAAATAAAATGACTTTGAAGCTGAGTGTGGTAGCCCAGGCCTGTAATCCTAACATCCAACAGGCTGCAGCAGCTAGATCACAAGTTCAAAGCCAGCCTGGACTACATAGGAAGCTCAAATCAGCCTATCATAGCGAGACCTTCTCTCAAAAATGAACAAATACAACTGGAGGAATAGCTCAGCAGCTAGAGAGCTTACCTAGCAAGCACAAATCTCTCGGTTCAGTTCTTTAACTGAACTGTAAACTGGATGACACACACCTGCCATCCCAGCACCCAGCAGACTGAGGCAGGAAGATTGCCATGAGTTCCAGGCCAGAATGGACTACACACTGAGTTCAGGATGATCCTGGGCTACAGAGAGACACCCTGTCTCAAACTAACTAAAATAAAATAAAATCACAAGGGATGCCTTCAGTTGGGGATGTACCTCAGTGACTGAGCACTTGCCTAACATTCCTGTGGCTTAACTTCAATACCTAGTACAGCAAAAAAAAAAATTAAATTAAATTAAATTGAAATTAAGCAGGGCATGATGGCAATATGTAACCCAGCACTGTGGAAGAATGAGGAAAAATGATCATGAGTTCAAGCTCAGCCAGGGCAAGTTAGCAACTTAATGAGACTCTGTCTCAAAATACAAAATAAAAAAGGGCTGGGATGGTAGCTCAGTCAAAATCCCCAAGTTCAAGCTCCAGTACCACCAAAAATAAATATATTTTTCAAATTTAAAAATGTCTTTAATACTAAGATAAAAATAACATAGTCCATTTCTAAGAATCATTCTGTCTGATCAAGGAGAAAGAATCATAAGTAATGTCTGCCCAAAATGATATTCATAAATTACAAAATTCTGTGTGTTTGGGAAGGCATTGAGATGAAAAGTCTTGGGAAGCCCAGGTGGGGAATGATGTGGTGCCTGAGATGGGTGAGCAACAGCCTTACAGGTGACACTGGAACAGAGGGTGATTAGCCAGGTGTCCAGGAGATCTAAACAGAAAGGGGGTGAGCAAAGGCAGGACGTGTAACTTGTTTGTGTTTACAGAGAGTGACCTAGTGCCCTGGTTCACTTCTCTTCCAGGTTCCTAAGGTAGGCGTAAAGGTGAGGTGAGCATCACTTCTAATTGACCTAGACTTAGGTCAGAAGCAACCACCTGCATAAAGTTGATTCTAATCTAGAATTACTTGACACAGTCCCAAACAAAATCCCAGTAGAAGCACAACATGATGGCATTTGCCTTTAAGCCAAGTTACTCCGGGGAAACAAAAGAAGTCCAGGCCAAGGCTGGAGAAAATAGCACAGTGCTTGCCTAGCAGCACATAGCCCTGAGTTCAATTCCCTAGTAGTACCACATGAGTCATCGTGGTGCACACCTGTAATCCTAGCACTGGGGAGGCTGAGGCAGGAGGATTGCTATGAGTTGGAGGCTACCCTGGGCTACATAGTAAGATAGTAAATTCAGGACAAGTCTGGACTATAGAGTGAAACTCTGTCTTGAGAAAAATAAAAAAGTTCAAGGCCAGGTATGCTGTGGTAGTTCACTTCTGTAATCCTAGCACTTTCGGAGGCTGAGGCAGAAGGATCGTAAGTTTGAGCTCAGCCTGGGCAACATAATACTTGGTGAAATCATTTCTTTTTTTCTTTTTCACTTTGTTATTTATTTATTTATTTTTGAGACAAAGTCTCACCTTTAGCCCAGGCTGGTCCTAAACTCACTATGGAGCGTATGCTGGCTTTGGACTTGGGGCAATGCTCCTTTCTCAGCCTCCAAGTGCTGGGATTACCAGTGTGCACCAGTCGGCCCAGTTTTATGTGGTGGGGGAGACTCAAACTCAGGGCCTTGTGCTTGCAAGGCAAGTGCTTTAACTGCTGTTCCATTCCTCTAGTCCCTCTTTTCTTTTTTTTTCTTTATTTCTTTCCTTTTTTTGAGATAAGGTCTCACTCTGTAGCCCAGGCTGGTCTTGAATTCACTATGGAGCCCATGCTGGCCTTGGACTCATGGCTGTCCTCCTGCCTCAGCCTCCTGAGTGCTAGGATTACAGGTGTGCACCACCACCCCCAGCTTACGTGATGCTGGGGACTCAACTCACATATTTAGTGTTTGACTTAGCGCTTGCTAGGCAAACACTTTAACCACTGAGCTATTCCTCCAGTCTGTTTTGTTTGTTTGTTGAACATAAGGCCTTCCCTCCTAGCTATCCTCAGCCCCTTTTTATTGTTTATTTGAGACAGAATCTCACTAAGTTGCTAAGTTGCCCAGGCAGGGCTCAAACTTGTGGTCCTCCTGCCTCAGCCTCACAGAGTACTGGCATTGAGGGCCTGCATCATTGGGCCTGGCTTACCAAGGATACTTGATGATGTGTAGTGTTCAAACTCATCAAATTGGACATGACACATATGTACTTATGGTATGTTAGTTGCATCTCAATAAATCTGTTTTGAAAAACACAACAAAATATCAATAATAATAATATTTGCCTTTTGGCATCTATAGAACATTGTGTGATCTTCACAACATCATGTAAGGAGTCGAGCAGTATTTTCCTGGTTTCACAGACAAAACACGGGCTGAAGGCATAGTTCAGTGGTTAGAGTGTTCACCTAGCAAGCACAAGGCACTGGGTTTCATCTCCCAGCATCACATAAACTGGGCATGGTGGTGCTTGTCTATAATCCCAGCGCTTGGGGAGCTGAAGTTGAAGGATTTCTGTGAGTTCAAGGCCAGCCTCAGCTACATAGTGAATTCAGGACCAGCCTGAACTACACAGCAAGACCCTCTCTCTCTCTCTCTCTTTCTCTCTCTTTCTCTCTCTCTCTCTCTCTCTCTCTCTCACACACACACACACACACACACACACACTGACAAAACCCTGAAGCTGGTCACTGGATTTGTCCAAGGCCACAGCACTAAGATACAGGTGAGCCTCACTGGGAGCCATGTCTGGGTTGCCTGGGCAGGGTACAGTGTACTAGAGTTGGATTCTAGCTGGCCTTAGTCCTTTATCAATTGGCTTCTCGTGTTTCTCTCTCCCTTTCTACCTTTCTCATTCTCTTACTTCCTCACTTTCTTGCTCTCTCTCTCTTTCTCTGTAGTGGAGATTGAACACAGGGTCTTTGCACTGAACTCTATGCGCAGCCCATTTTTATTTTTATTTTGAGACTGGTTTCTGCTAAGTCCTCAAGACTGGGCTTGTAATCCTCTTGCCTCAGCCTCCCAGAATGTTGGGATTTCAGGAACGCACCCCCATGCCTGACTCCTCTTAACTTATTTTATTGTAAAATAGAATATAGGTATAAAAACATACAGGGAGCATACACATGAGTTTTATTTTTATATTTTATTTATTTATTTTTCTTGAGGCAGGGTCTTGCTCTGTAGTCAGTCTGGTCCTGAACTCACTATGTAGCCCAGGTGAACCTTGGATTTACAGCAATTCTCCTGCCTTGGCCTTCCTTAATGTTGGGATTACAGGTATTCACCACCATGCCCAGTTTATGAGGTTTAATAAATAATTATAAAATGAAGCCTCATGTAATTATCATAAGAGTAAGCCAAGAAATATTGTTGGGGCCGGAGGGATGGCACAGTGGTTAAAGAGTTTGCCTAGCAAGTGCAAGGCCATGAGTTCAGTTCTTCAGCACCATATAAACTGGGATACATGCTTGTAATCCCAGCACTCAGAGGCTGAGGCAGGAGGATTGCTGTGAGTCCAAGGCCAGCCTGAGCCATATAAGGAGTTCGGGACCAGCCTGGGCTACAGAGTGAGACCCTGTCTCAAAGAAAGAAAGAAAGAAAAAGAAAGAAAGAAAGAAAGACAGAAAGAAAGAAAGAAAGGAAAGATTGATTGTCAACAGGAGGCTCCAATGTGAGGTCCGTCCTAATCACAGTGTCTTCCTCAGCTGTCACCTTCACTGTTACTCCCCTGATCTAGCCCCCATCGCCTCTCTCCGGAATTATTGCTTACTCTTTCTCTTTTTCTTTGCACTTTACCTTTCCTTTTCAACCTAGCAACCAGAAGTTTTTTTTTTTTTTTTTTTTGCACTGGGAATCAAAACCATGTCAGAGGGCATGCTAGGCAAGTGTTCTACCATTGAGCTACATTTCCAGCCTAGCCACAAAATTACTTTTAAAGTGCAGGTCAGATCTTGTCATTCAGCTCTATTTAAGACCCTGCGATAAGTCTCCATTTCACTAAGAACAAAACCTCCTGCTGGCCTAGTGGTACAGGCCTGTAATCCCATCACTCTGGGAGGCTGAGGCAGGAGGATTGTAAATTTGAACCCAGCCTGGGAAATTTAGTGACTTGGCATGGCCCTTTATCAAATCAAAAATAAAACATAGGCTGAGGTTGTAGCTCAGTGTAAAGGCCTTGGGCTTCATCTGTAGAGGGACGTGAACATACCCCACACTGTACTCTATAAACAGCTTAGTGTGAGATACAGTTCTTACCTGTGTAGCCTGGGCTCCATAGTGAGTTCAGTTCAGGACCAGCATGGACTAGAGAGTGAGACCCTGCCTCAAAAAAAAGTGTGTGTATAAAAAAAAACAAACAAAAAAACCAAAACAAAACAGACCCTTCTCTATCCTGGCTGCATCTCCTCCCTCCTGTCTCTATTTTTCCTTTCTTCCTACCTTTTTTTTTTTTTTTTTTAAAGACATGGTCTCATTCTGTAATCTAGGATGGTCCTGAACTCACTGTGCTACCCGGCCTCGTACTCACAGCAATCTCCTGCCTCAGCCTCCGGAGTGCTGCCACCACGCCCATTTTCGTGATACCTAACCACCGTGCTACTCCTTCAGCCCCTCTCCCTTACTTATTTTTTTTTTATACCCGCACTCAGTCCAGCATGTGTCCAGTCATGCGCTCACGCCAGGCACTGGAAAAGCTAAGATGAGCAACGCGTACTGTTACTGTCAAGTCTTGAGCTGCTCAAGTGAATGTGGGAGACCTACTGGAAAGGATTTTTCTTTTTTTAATGCCCAGTCCTTATTTTTTATTTTGAGACAGGGTCGTGCTAAATCCCTAAATTGCCTAGGCTGAGCTCAAACTTGGAATCTCCCTGCCTCACCTTCCCAGAATTTTAGGATTATAGGCCTGCACCACAGAGCCTGGGCAAATTTTTTTTTTTGGTCAGTACTGAGGATAGATCTCAGTGTCTCACACAGGCTAGGCAAGGAATCCCCCAACTCCCCAGGCAGCAATATCCCATGTCCTTTTTTATTTTTAGAAATAACTAGTTATTTTTTAGAAATAAATAATTGGAGCTTGCCTTGATCTTGCAGTCTGCCTGCCTCAGCCTTTTGAGTTGCTGGAATTGCAGGCGCACTCCAGCATGTTTGGCTGGCTAGGATCTGCTTCCCCTCCTCCTCACGTGCAGCAGGTTATAAAAACAGAGCCAGGAGTTGGCATCACGACAGGGCCAGTTGGTCAGCTGCAAAATGATGATAACATTTAGCTCAAGTACTTGCTGTGAGGACTTTGTGATAGAACCCATGCCTTTCTCATAGCAGCTGCTCAGTAAATATTAATTAAAATGGAATAAAATCTATAAGCATGTCACTAACTGGTCTAAGGAACAGTAGAATGCCTAAAGCCTGGGTGTGAAAATGGTATACTTTTTTTTTTGAGACAAGGCCTTGCTTTGTAATTCAGGCTGGTCCTAAACTCACTATGTAACCCAAGCTGACCTTGAACTCAAGGCAATTCTCCTGTCTCAGCCTCTGAATGCTGGGATTACAGGGTGCACCCTACACCTGTTTATTTGATGCTGGGGAAGCAAACCCAGGGCCTTGCATTTGCTAGGCAAATGCTGTAACTGCTGAGCTGGGCCTCTAGCCCATGCTTATCTCTGTGCTCAGCAGCAGGAACCTGTCCCTCCAGCCCAGTTTGGAAGTGGAGAGAGGTGACTCCAAGGGGGGGGGGAAGCAAAAAGTTTGAAGCTTTTAAGGCAGATAACAGAATGGTGAGAAGAGAGGACCCAGCTTAATTAATTCAGAGGGAACTAGTTCTGTGGGGGCATGATAGGGTAATGCAGGAGACGTCCTGGGGAGCTTAGGGATTGAGGTTAGGAGGTTTCAGTGGGATCACTGAGAGTGGAAACCTCAGTCATTGGCTCCTGGAACCTCTGGCCAGCACCTGTCCACCCTCACTTCTTCAACAGTTATTTTCTTTCTTGTCCTTGACCAAGACCAGTCAAATTTGGACATCTGGATGGAATACTCAATAAATCAACAAATATTTATTGAGCGCTTACTTACTCAAAGTGCTGGAGATATGGCAAAGAAGAAAACAACAGATCCTCAACTTTAGGTACATTGAAAACACACCTGAAGTATGAATGATTTCTGCAAGGCCAGAACTGGACCACTTTCATAGGAGATAGTTTTTGAAATGGAGCACCTTCATATAGGAGCTACTTTTTTCTTTTCTTTTTGTGACAACGGTCTGACTCTTTAGCTGAACTCACTATGAAGCTCAGGTTGGCCCTGGACTTAAGGCAATCCTCTTGCCTCAGCCCCTCTGAGTGCTGGGATTACAAAAGTGCCACCCGCCTAGCTTCTGTTTTGTTTCTTTAACTTTGGGCCTTCAAATTGAGCTGCAACCCCAGCTGACATTTAACTTTTGGTTTTGAGACAGTCTCCCTAAGTCGCTAAGTTGTCTAGGCTGAGCTCAAATTTGTGACAGATGCTCCTGTTTCAGCCTTCTACTATGTTAAGATTATAGGCCTATGCCAGCTCCCAGGTCTCTGTCTCCTCCATGTTAGGGTCAAGTTCAGGTACCAAACTCCTGATTTAAAGGAACTGAGGGGTAGTGGAAATATTTGTCCACAAAGTGTCCACAGAGTTTCAGCGTGCTTGTAGCATGTAACCTAGAGTGCTTGTTTAGGACTTTGGTGCTGATTCCCTGCACACTGAGGTGACCTCATCACCTGAGCAGCTCAGTGGATGATTTTGGTTTTCATCCTTGAGCTAGATAGTTATGATTCGGGGGAGTAGCTTGGGAGATTTACAGGTCAAAGGTGCAAATACAGAAGCTTCAGAATGTCGACGAGGGTGACTATATGTCCTGATTTCCAGGACTGTCAGAATTTAACTATTCTGCTTCATAAATTCATCAGCACCTGTCAGACTGGATGTTCCAGTTTTTGGTTTAGAAAACCAGGTAGTGGACAAGGAGGAGGTGTCAGTTTATTCCTTCCAGGGTCTGAACGAGGAGTTGGGTAGAGCCATATACTGACACAGATGCTGCAGCGATATGCTAGAATGTCCTGTTGAATTCTCAGCTCCGTTAGGATGCACGCTCAGGTAATAGGGAAGGGCAGGGTCCCGGTCTTACTAACTAGTTCACTCCATTCCTCGAACTACCCCACCTTTGGAGGTCTGATCTGTTAGCCCTGACTTACAGCCTCGCACCAGCTCCGTCAAGCTCCACGAAGCAATGAGAGGCGAGGCCTCATGTGCGAACCTGAAGGCAGTCTGCCACAGCTGCTTAAAAAGAGTCTAAACCACTGGGTTTGACGTGGCGGATTGCACGAGGCTGGATTGCGAATGTGAAGTTTTTCTTATGGGAGGGAAGAAGCCAGGTCCAGAAAGCAGTGCTGTGGCTATTTGGGCCAGCAACCTTCCCTCAACTACCCCACCCTGGTGGCTGCGGGCCAGCCCCTGCAGCGATCAGGCCACAGCCCCCGGCAGCGCGTGTTCTGCTCTCGGCGTAGCCCCGCCCATCTCCCCACCCGAGGCCCCGCCTCCAGCCCCGCCTGGGCTCCACCCGCTCTCGGGAGGCAGCGCCCACGAGCTCATCGGACTACAAGTCCCGGCAGCCTTCGGACACCGCCCTCAGGGCGGGGCAAATGCAGTAGCGAATTGGGAGGAGCCCTGGCGCTCAGGCTAGGGAACGCGTGTATCCAATCGTGGGGCCGATCCCGCTGTGAGCCGATGGGGGCAGGGAGGAGCCCGCCTGGGCCGGGACAAAAGCAGAATCCCAGGCGGCAGCCTACGGCTGAATCGCTTGGTGTAACGGGTTGATACGGGGCCTGTGGAGTGAGCGCCACCTTCGGCTTTCGCGGAGACGTGAGTGCAGCTACCGTTTTCGCGGCGGGATCCCCCACTCCTTCGGGTGCTTCCTGCCTCCCTCCCCCTACCCGGAACTGACTCCCGCAACTGGCTTGATGTTCGCGCGTTCTCTTTGCACCTGCTTGGAAGTTTTTTTACTGGGTCTTAGCTTTAGGTTAGCCTTCGCTCAGGACTCCGGCTGGTGGCCGCGTGGCCACCCCCGCCATCCCAGTTTCTGGAGTTTGCTAGGGCTTGCTGCTTGCTTCCCTTCCCTCGCGCCTCTCAGCTCCACCCAGGGACTGTGGAACCCCCTGAGCTTTTTCACGCCACTTTTTGTCCCCATCCGGGTTCTCTCCCACCCACCGGATGCTGGGCGGAAAGTGAAGAAGGCGGTGGTGACTTGGCCCAAGGCAGTCTCTTACAAGCCGGACCCAGGCCCGATTAAGCGCCACGCCGAAGTGGAGGGAGCGGGCCGGGCCACGCGGATCTGGCTGTCCAGGATGCCTGAGGCCTTCCTTGCCTTGCCGCGAGGAGTTGGCCCCTGAGCGGCCACGATGGAAGACCTCTTCTAGCCCCGGCGCTGCTGGCGAGCCCAGCCCCTAGAAAAAACGGCAGATGGCCGGCGTGCCGCCCTCCCACCTCACTTCAGAGTTGCCAGAGAGTCTGAATGAGGTAGAGTACTGGGAGGCCGGAGGATGCTGCCGCCGCCGCCCTCCTGGGAGGGCTAGTCCCAGCGCCTGATGCCCTCTCCATCCGTGACAGATACTGTGCAGCACCAGAGAGTTCTGCCACTAGGGAATTTCAGAGGGTCTCCCTGGGAGGAGGTTTTTCTAAGGGGTGGTAAGGAGTAGAGCATTAAGTGCATAGTGCAGTTTGATCCACCAACTCATCCCTCTTTTCCAAACTTTAACTGCTTTGTTTTACCCTGCTTAGCTCATGAGATTTGTGAAGTGTAGGGTAGGGGAGAGCTGGTAGATCCATAGTAGGTGTCCAGAGGGGTGATTTTCACTTCTTAAACCTTTTTCTTTTTTTGAGTCAGGGTCTCACTCTGTAGTCCAGGCTGGTCCTGACCTCACTATGTAGCTCAAGCTGGCTTTGAATTCCTGACAATCTGCTTGGGATTACAGGTGTGTGCCACCATACCCAGCCTATGTGGTGCTGGAGAATCGAACCCAGGGCCTTGTGCTAGCAAGTACTTTAAGGGCTGTGCCATTCCTCCGGCCCTCTTAAGCTTTCAGCAGCTTTGGGTGGGGATAATATGGGGAGGAGCCCTCATACACACGGGGCAGCAGGTGTGCATCTCCATCATTTTGACACTGTGCTTGTTGCAACAGAGAGCGTGGAAATAATTTTGCTTCTTTCATTTACCCCAGGAATTGTCTGTTCTGTCAGTTCCAATTCTACAAGACACCTTAAAATGAATGGTTTTTGTCCTTCCCAGAGCAGACCCTAAATGGCATCCCCAGTGTGTCCCAGAGATGCCTAACTGGGGACAGACTCCTTTCATTCAGCCTTCCCTGTGAGCTGCTTTTGGTGTGCAGAAAGCCCCTCCCTTAAAGTGTGTATGTGTGTATTTTCAAATTCTTTGGCATGATTTCTCCCAAGTGGTTTATTCACTACCAGGTAACAGTTCCTGGGGTCCAGGCTCTTTCTACGAGGTTTTTTTTTCCCCACTATTTTAATTAGTATACATACAATGAATTTGGGTATTTCGTGCACATTGTATCATATCAGCTTTACAATCCCTTCCCATTTTTGACCCTCCCATCCCCTCCCTGTCACTTCCCCCAACTCCAGCTATCACTTCATGTGGTTCTTTAGGTCTACGAGAAGTTTTAACAGCTCATTCAGCTACTGGGAGAGGCAGCCTAAGTCTGTTTTGGGGGATGTGTGGGGTGTTCCTCAAACCCAGATTGGTATACACTTTGTCCTGTTGTTACTAGGAGCAAAAGTTCTTACCTGGTGATTGGCTTGGGGCCTCTGTGTAGTCACAGATGAGCACCTTCAGATGCATACTCAGAGATATGCCCATTGTTTCTAGGCTTTACTTCAGATTTTCAAGAGTGAAACAGGGTAAGAACCACAACTCTAAAGAGAGTTCAAAATCTTCCAAATGATTGAACTTTCTGTTTATCTCCACTAAGTCCCCTTTTCGGGTTTGTGAGCCATTGCTTCTCACACTGCCTTATTGAATACAGAGGCCAGATTCTACTGTTACTTTGCAAAATCTTTGTCTCAACCTCCCCATCTAATCCACAGTGCTTGGGTAGCAATGTCTTGTTTTGGTAAACTAGCAAATCTTTCTGTATCATTTCCCTTTTGTAACTTTTCTCTCTTGCCCTCCTTAAAAAGACCCTTTGGAGGTGGACTCTTGGGTCTCAGATTTGATGGGGGCTCAAGAAAATTGTTTTTTCTTCAGCAGCTGAAGGTTGTCTTTCTTTCCCTCCTTCTCCTTTTCAGAGTTTGGTCTTGTGTCTGTTTTGGGAGGTGCCAGCTCCGTGGCTTGTGTTACTGGGAGCATCAGACTTCTGTCTTCTGGAGAAGCTTGGCTGTAGAGGCCTCCTTACCCCTGGAGTTTGTGGTCCTTTTGCCAAAGGTGCCTGAGCCACTGAAGGTGGTGGGCTGGCCGCTGCTCCCTCCTCTGCCAGAGTTGCCCTGAGCTGCCCTCTGTTTGGGAGCGGGTGAGGGGCTATACCCATTTGATTTCAGGACCAGTTTTTCTGGTCTGAGTCAAGGAGGTTGGGAAATGGAGCTGAGTGGGTGGGGGTGGAAGACTGTGGAACAGTGGAGCTGGTTGGGGCGTCTCCTTTGGAAGTTCATTGAAAAAGAGTTTCAGGCCATCCTAGGCGAAGGGCAGAACAGGGACAGTTTTCTCTGAGCCCCTTCCCACCAACCCCATTTTGGGGCAGAGACCAGCTGAATATGCCTCTTGTGGCGAGCTGGAGACTAACTGGCTGGAGGCTGTGGACAGGGAGACAGCTAAGCTAGAGTTAGAACCTGGAGCCCTATCATCTTGGCTAGTTAGTTGGAAGGGGGCACAGAGTGGGCAGGACTTTGGTCTTTCTTGAGTCCTAGAAAAGGAGACCAGCCTTTCTGGACATGTAAACTAGCCAGCTCCTTTGTTTGTACTTGACTTTCTTCTGTAGCAAATTCAGCAGCTTTCATTGTGGGACATTATGGGAAACAGGAGTGACATGTCCTGATCTGGCCAAGCTCTTGCATGCATGACTGGGTTTTCTTTCCGTCTCCCCTGCCCCTTGTTCTCTCTCCACATAATTTCTCACAATGAGTGTGTTAGGCAGGGCGATTGGGAGGGGAGGTGGGGGAATTCTTATCACAGACCGTCTCATGAAGGGATTATGTAGACGTGATCCTTGGAAAAATGGTCTTTTTTTTTTCTTAGGTCACTGGATTTTTCAGGGGTCCTAAATGTAGTACCAGTGTTTGGGTTCAAGTCCTACTAATTAGTTTGGCTTCTTGGACAGTTTTAATTGTCTAAGAAATGGGGTCTTTTTTTTTTTGAGATAGGGTCTTACTCTGTAGCCCTGGCTGGTCTTGAACTCACTATGGAGCCCAGGCTGGCCTTGGACAGAAGTCCTGCCTCAGCCTCCTCTTGAGAGTTGGGATTGCGGACCACCGTGCTCAGCTTTATGTGGTTCTGTAGAATCAAATTTAGTTTAACTACTGTGTCATTCCTCCAGCCCTGGCATTGTAACTCTTAACACTCCATGGACTCAATTGAGTTTTTGTCCTCTTTGTTTTAGAAGTGCTAAGGAACAACTCAGGGCATTGCACTCACTAGGCGAGCATTCTACCCCTAAACTATGCCACCAGCCTCTAAGACGAGTTTCTTTATATATATATATGACTGAAGATAGTTTCCTCCTGGCTCTGACTCAGCTAGCCGCGACCATTACAAGGTGGTCCCCAGAGAGGGCTGTGTGTTTATAATGGGTTTTGCTCTAAACTAGCGGCTTGATGTCTCAGTGGTCCTGTGGGATGTACTGAAGGTCACAGGTCTCCGCCCTCTGTCTACTGTATACCCAAGGGTAAGAGCTTAGTGTTCGGAGAAAAAAGAGCTTTGCAATGATTCTCTCCTTTCTTGCCTCACTCCTAACCAGGGCCTTGGGCGTATGCTCCTGCTGGAGGCTGAATAAACTTGCTGGCCTGGCATGTGGCCTGGTGTGGTTGGTCTGTGTGTGTGTGTTGGGGGGGGGGGATATGTATTGGTGGGTGTTGGGTCAGGGTATGGGAGAGACAAGCCTGTAGGGAGGACAAGGCCAGCCACCTGCACTTCTGGTTGCTCCTTGTGTATATCAGGGAACTTGAGGGTTTGTGTCGGTGTCTCTGTTTACCACCTTGGGTGGGACCAGTGCTCAGATTTGCATCAAACTCCTGGTATTCCTGGACTTCCCTTCAAGCTGCCTTTTGTTCCAGGTCCAATGTGGTTGTGGATGAGGTAGTTTGCCCAGCAGGGTAAAGGTTGGGGTTGAGTTTGGGCCTGGAGTTTGGGGGGGTGGGGGGGATTGCTACCTTTTTTTTTTTTTTTTTTTTTGGTCATTCTACCTTACTTGTCATCTTCAGATCCTTTGCACCTGCTTGCAAAACTGCCATTTGAGATTTCAGTCTCTCCTTCTGCTGGGGGCAGCTTTTCTTGAGAAAAGCTGACATCTAGTTTTATTCTGGGGGGCCAACTGGGAATGGATCTGTACTGCTGGGGGACATAAATAGTCCCTCCCCTTCCCTACTCTCACTGACCAGCTCCTTTCATCTCAACAGGTAGAGCAGGTCCCTCTGCACCATGTCAGCCAAGGCAATCTCAGAGCAGACGGGCAAAGAACTCCTTTACAAGTACATCTGTACCACTTCAGCCATCCAGAACCGGTTTAAGTATGCTCGGGTCACCCCTGACACAGACTGGGCTCGTTTGCTGCAGGACCACCCCTGGCTGCTGAGCCAGGTGAGTTCTGCTTCCACCTGGGCTCTTCAAGGCCCAGAGTCTAAGAAAGAGAAAGCAATGAATTTTTTAAGAGATGTCCTAAGGGGATCATGTGATTGCAGACATCCCACATCACATCTACAGAGGCTAAGAAGAGCTTTATATTCACTCTGGGTCCTGCATATTGAGGTGCCATGGCATAGGCTTAGAGCTAGACTCCATATATTAACCATGTGGCTTGGGGCACTTTACATCCGAGTTTTATATTCTCCATCTGTCAAATAGGGATAATACTCTGTGAGCTATAAGGATTAGACAGTGTCTGGAAATCATTTTGTGTACTACCTGGCATTTGGTAGATGCTCGATTAAAAAGTAGGCATGTGCCTTCCCTTCCCCTAAGTGGAAACTATTAGGCCTCTGTCTGAGTAATTAGAAAGTATACTTCATGAAGCATGGCTGATAGCTGGCCTCTGGGTGGTCAGCCTGGAGTAAAAACTCCAGTCTTCACCTACAGCTCTTTTGTTGGGACAGTTTTGATTGGCTTTTAGACTTCCTTGACAGGACTTGAGCTAGAATAGGAACCCTGGTGGGAGTGTCCTCTCTCTGTAAGGCAGCTCAGGAAGTAGTGAATTTCTCAGCACTGGAAATAGGGGATGCCGTTTTAGGCTATTTTACACCAGGTTTAAATATAGGTATGTGGTTGACCAGGTGACCTTGGAGGTCCTTTGTTACCCCAAGGCTCTATCTCTGTTCTTCCTTGTGGAACACGGACTGGCCATGATTTGAGAGGTATACAGTTGGCTGAGGAAGCTAACACAACACATGGGGAGGGGAGGGAATCACTTCCTCATTCAGCAGATATTTACTGACCACCTGCTCTGTGCTAGACCCTCTCCTGGGTATGTACAGCTCTAGATCCCAATTGTCAAAAGAAAAATTAGACTGGGATAGGTGAAGGAAGCTACCAGGAATTGACCCAGGTGGATGAATGGTGTTAGCTTTGGGAGAGGGGGGAACTGGAAGTCATCTAGGCTGTGCTGTGTTTACACTGTTGCATTTACTCTGAATATAAACTCTTCTTGTTTCAGAGCTTGGTAGTCAAGCCAGACCAGCTGATCAAACGACGTGGAAAGCTTGGCCTAGTTGGTGTCAATCTCACTCTGGATGGAGTCAAATCCTGGCTGAAGCAACGGTTGGGACAGGAAGCCACCGTGAGTTCAGAATAGGGTTAGGGTGGACATGGTGTAATAATAGAAGCAACACAGTTACCTCCAGATCAGCGACTCTGGCTCACCCTAATACATGTGTCTTCCAGGGCAGGTGAGAGTCAGTGGAGCTAAGGTGCCCTGGGGACTGGGCAGCAGTGCCAGTATTGATGTTTGTTCCCACTCCCCCCAGCCAGGGAATCCAAATTCCTTTTGTTTATTTGTTTTTTGTACTGAGGATAAATTCAGGGCCTTCACACAGAATTGTATCCCCAGCCCATTTTTAATTTTTATTTTGAGATAATCTTGCTAAGTTGCCTATGCTGGGCTCAGACTTTCAATTCTCCTGCCTTAGCCTTTCAGAGTGCTGGAATTACAGACCTGTACTACCAGGCCCAGCTCAGACTCCTTTTTGTTGCTGGTTTAGACAAGATGCCCTGTAAAAGTAATCCCAGTCCAGTTGGAGAGCTAGGTGGAAGTTGTCTGTTTCTTGTGCAGCCATCAAGGAGGTGGACTCTGGAACCCATTCTGGGCAATGTTTCCTTCCAGTTTCGAAAAAGAGCTGTGGTAGTTTGTGATGACCTGCATACTAAAGAGGATAGCTGAAAATACAAGGAAAAAGAGAGGTGCAGAATCATTTAGGCAGAGAGATGGGTTGGGCTGAGAACCCTAAATGTGACGACTAGTAATGATGAAGAGCAAATTTAGTTCTTCCAGCTCACTGATTAATTCAGCTGTGTAGATTAGCAGGCTAGCGTGAATTGAAGTGCATGGTTTAGGAAGGCCCCTTCCCAAGGGAGGGGGTGGGGTTAGGTTTGGGTAAGCCTGGGATGGGTACACTGTCCACCCAGTTGGCTCAGCGCACATAGTTCTGAAGGGTGAGTGCAGACCAGAGGTGCTTCCTTAGCTACCCTGAGGTAAGAATGAAGGTGGCATTGGAGATACTTTAGAGACAAGGTCTCTCTAAGTTGCCCTGGGCTGGCCTTGAACTTTCAGTCTTCCTGCCTCAGCCTCCTGAACGCTGAGATTACAAAGTACCTGGCCCTCAAAGCACTTTTCCTGTTTATTTTCCAGTTTCTAGCCCTCAGAGGTAAAGAGAGGTTCTTGAATTTGCACATGGGCCTAGGAACAAAGACATCTAATCTTTGAGTTTCCAGGCCTCTCAGTAAAGAATGATGGGGCTGGGGACTGAACTGTGTCCCCAAAGAACACGTCATGCTCCTTTCTCGTCAGCTGGCCCCTGGGAGGGGTGTTAGAGACGTCTGAGTTGGCAGCAGCATGGCTCCGGCAGAAGCAGCTCATTACCCCTGATGGATCACTGCCTGGTCCCTGACTCAGCAGTGACGCACAGGCCAGGCAGGGAGGCAGGACACCGGGATGAAGGCTGTCTCGCCTCGGCTGCCGCCAGGGATCCACTCAAACTGATTAGCTCTGCGGGCCTGTTGTCCTCAGCCAGTGAGGTCCATGTGGGGAAGTTTTCCACATCTGGCCCTGACTCTTCTTCCCCTCACCCCCAGGCTCAGTCTCCTGAGGCTGTGTCCTTGTGCCTGCCTCATGGCAGACAATGCAGAGTGCTCTCCCTCCCGTTTCCCAGTTCCCTTCCCCTGCATGAACTCTGGGATAGCCTTGGTTTGTCTTAGGTCTTTACTTTGTGGTGTGGCGGAAGGGAGGTGACTCCTGATCTCTCTGCTTTTTGGAGTGAGGCAATGTCCAGCTCGTCTGTCACCCTCCAGTGGAGGCAGAACGCGATGTGTGAGATCAGTGCTTATTGGTATGGGTGGCTCAGGGCAAAGGGGTGAAAGAGGGTATCTCACGAGGGCGCCTAGGGATCTCATCCCACTGCCCTGGCTTCTAGAAAATTCTTCATCGTTTGTTGTGGTGGTGGTAGTGCTTGTCCACCTCTGCTCTGAGGAACAAGACATGCTGTTCATTTAAGGTTCATCTCTCTCGATTTTTCCATAGGTTGGCAAGGCCAGAGGTTTCCTCAAGAACTTTCTGATTGAACCTTTTGTCCCACACAGTCAGGTATGTGAGGTGGCTCCACTTCTTGGAACTTAAAATGATGGAAGGAGAGGTCAGGTTGATGGAGAAAAGCCAAATGGACCCCGGTCTTCAAAGCTGCCCTAAGAGTCCTGAGGTGCTCTGCAGCAGGGAACATTAGGGCAGATATTAGAGGGTACTTGCTGATAACTGGGATGAGAAGGACTTGAAGGCAGGACCTTTTCCACTGCGTGGGGTCACATCAGCTCAGCCAGGAAGGTAGTGGCCTTGTCTCTCTTCATTGTCCCCAAAGGTCTCTCCTGGGTCAGTGTGTTGTGGTGAGTTTTAGAAATGAGTTCAGTGCTCCTCACTTCATGCCGTCCTCCCCTACAAGGCGGAAGAGTTCTATGTCTGCATCTATGCTACCCGCGAAGGGGACTATGTCCTATTCCACCACGAGGGAGGAGTGGACGTGGGAGATGTGGATACCAAAGCCCAGAAGCTACTTGTTGGTGTGGATGAAAAGCTGGATCCTGAGGAAATCAAGAAGCACTTGTTGGTCCATGCCCCTGAAGACAAGAAAGAGTTGAGTGCAAGAGATGGCAGGGAGGTGGCTATGGTGATGGAAGGACTGATGGGCTCTGGGCACAGGCTAGAGAAAGCAGTGGGTCCCCCCCGTCTGGCTGGGAGCAAGCAGTAGGCACAGCCCTTGGGCTGAGGAAGAGAGCCACATGTTGGGAGTGGGGAGGCACTGGCTTATAATCAGACTGTAGTATGCCGACAGCATCCCTCACCCTTCTGCCCCTGTCTGTCTGGTGCCGCTTCCCCTGCTCCCTGCCTGACAGCTCGTTTCCGCCTCAGTGGCTGAAGAATGATGTCCAGGGAGCAAGATTTGCAGAGGAGGGCAAGGATAGGGCTTAAAGAGGTAGCAGGGCAAGTGCTGGAAAGCGGAACTGTCCTTGGCAGTGAGAGATTGCTGCAGGGTTGGGAACACTGGGGCTGCTGAGTCCTCTTCCTGATAGGTTGACTGTCCCTTCTTCCCTTCCCCTTTCTAGAATTCTGGCGAGTTTCATCTCTGGCCTCTTCAATTTCTATGAGGACCTGTACTTCACCTACCTCGAGATCAACCCCCTGGGTAATGGAGTTTGCTGGGATAAGTTGGGGCAAGGGTCAGTTATAATAGGATCCCAGTGTCTGTAGTGTCCATGACGTTGGTATTCAGAGACCCAGACCCCTTTTGCTGAAGTACAATGCAAGACAAGTGAGCTTGGAGCTTGTGCCAAGGGATTCCCAAGCTTATTTGGTGCCATCTCCTGTTGCTGAATTTTCGGAAGACTGTTTCTCTTTTAACCAACTCCACCTTCTTCTGTTAGCCTTAATTTGTCCTGTCATGAGGAAGTCCTGGTTTTGATCTGACTGAGGTAGGTTGTTGCTCCTGTCAGCAAGTTAGGCTTCCTCTGCCCTAGTATGACCCTTCAAGCCTCGCCTGCCCCCCACCTCCAGTATTTGAAAGCACCTCCTGCCTTCCCAACACTGGGAAGCACGCTTGCTGACAGATGTCTCAGGATGGAAAGATAGCAGGTGGTGTGGGAGAGGGCAAAGTCCAGGAAGCTGGTAAATCAGGTTCCAGCTGAGGATGCAGCCCCTTGAATGGGCCAGATGGCCATGTGCTAACTTAATTAGCTAAGTGGCCCTGGGGGAGAAGAAAGATGGATACCTGATGAGTTGGCAGTAAGTAGATCCTGCTGGTGATGGCCCAGTGGCACCCCATGGCTTCTTTCTCCACTTGACATGATATTGTCCCTCTAGCTGGACTCCAGGAATCCCAGAAGTATATATGTATAATCCCAGATGTGTGGAATCTAATTATATCAACATGTACCTTAGATGCTTTGCAAGATTTTTTTTTTTTAGCTATTTCTTTTATTAATGGTGCTGGGGATCAAGGCTAGTGTCTCTGCGCTGCACGTCATCTCCAGTCCATTTTTTATTATGATTTTGAAATGGTCTTGCCAAGTCACCGAGGCAGGGCTTGAACCTCTGATCCTGGGTGCTGGACCCCTGGGCTTCTTATGTTCATTTCTTTTTTGGTGCAGGGGATTGAACCTAGGGTCCCGAGCATGCTAATAAGAACACATTCTGCAACTTACCTACTTTCAATAAACACACTTTAGGTAACTGAGCTGTGGATGGGTGAAGGTTAAGTATCTAAATTAAGAGCATAGCATTTTATAAGATACCAAAAATTGGGTGGAGGAATAGCTCAGTGGTTAAAGTGCTTGCCTAGCAAGCTCAAGCCTGTGATTTCGATTCTTCAGCACCACATAAACTGGGTGTAGTGGCTCATGCCTGTAATCCCAGCACTCAGAAGGCTGAGGCAGGAGGATTGCTATGTGTTCAAGGTCAGACACGGCTACATACTGAGTTCGGGACCAGTTTAGACTACAGAGTGAGACCCTGGGGGGGAAAGATGTCTGCAAATTATCATAGCAAGCAATATAGATCTTCCTGTCTTGTTACAAAAGGCCATTCTGTGAGAAATGGTCATACAGATTTTTTGTCTTTCTTTGGTACTGAAGTTTGAAGCCAGGGCCTTCACACTGAACTACATCCCTAGCCAGCCTACCTTCCCCACCACCCTTTTTTAAACTTTTTGTTAAATTTTGAAAGTAGGTCTTAATAAGTTGCTCAGGCTAGGTTCAACCTTGGTTCCTCCTTCTCTGCCTGCCAGGGTGCTGGATTACAGATTACCATGCCTGGTTTAGAATATTTTTTTTTTTCCCCTTAACCAGGGGAAGCTGTGTCTCCAGAAAGGCTATTCTGGGTTCTGGTTGAGCTTAGAAATTTCTAACACCTCTGAGGGACCTTGGGGAGGATACTCTTATTTGGGGTCGTCTAATGGGAGGATTTGGAGGTTGACCATCATATCTGCCAGCAGCCAATGTCTGTCTTTGCTTTTCTTACAGTGGTGACCAAAGATGGCGTCTACATCCTTGACTTGGCAGCCAAGGTGGACGCCACGGCTGACTACATCTGCAAAGTGAAGTGGGGTGATATCGAATTCCCTCCTCCCTTTGGACGGGAGGCATACCCAGAGGTAAGGCAAGTCTGGAAGGGTGTTGGAGGGTGATGGAGGCAGGGGGCAGCGTGACTAATCTCAGATGAGCATTTGGCCCCTCCTCAGCTAAAAATTTGGCAAGGAAAGGAAGACAGGGAACCATTTAATTTTCTTAAAATCCCAGCGGGGTGGGGGTAGAAATCAGCCAAGCCTCTGAATCCCAGCCAGAAATCCTTTTAGACTTTACTCTCAATCAACCTCCTTGGGTTCTTAACTTGATTTGTTGCTTCTCTTTATTTCCAAGTGGCTCCCTCTAATCCTGTCAGGAAGGTCTTCTTAGCCACTTGCTGAGAATTTTAATTGCTCCTTCCTATCCCATCCTCTGAGAAGGACTCCCAACAAGATCGCCCTGAAGGAACCGAGACTGGGCTGGGAAGAGGGGGAAATGCCCCGGAGGTGGAGGAGGGCATGGATGTGCCTGGTAGGCAGGTGCTGGGTGGGGCATATCGTGAAAGCAGAGTGAGATAGTGAGGTCTGAGATGTAGGCAGAAGGCCAAGGACTTGAAGTCAGGGAGAAATTGTCCCCGGCAGTGGCTGTGGGTAGTTAGGGTATTTGAAGACATCGTGTTTTGTTCTAGTCTGTGGGCCCCTGCACAGTCTTTCCCTCATCTCATTAAGAAGTTGAATGACCTTTTCATGTGGCTCCTGGGAAAGAGGAGCAGTCCTGAGATCTGGAATTTTGTGTTGAGGCCACCTCAAAAGCCACTTGTCGCTCTTTGGTCCCTAGGAAGCCTACATTGCTGACCTGGATGCCAAAAGCGGGGCAAGCCTGAAGTTGACCTTGCTGAACCCCAAGGGGAGAATCTGGACGATGGTGGCTGGAGGTGGAGCCTCCGTCGTGTACAGGTGATGGGAGGGGAATGCTGAAATGATGCCAGCCCCTTCCATCCAGTGTTCGTTTCTGTGTGTGACTCATAGTCTGGTTTCTTGCCTTACTGTGGACCAGGAACTTGTGTGACAGATGCCAGCTTTGATGTCCCAGAGAGCTTTGAGGGGCTCTGGTGAGGGCTTGTTTGCTCATGGTGTCTCCTGTATCTTGTTTGCTTCAAAATGTTATTTTTGTGAGATATAACCTTTTCCCCCCAGTACTGGAGTTCGAACTCAGGGCCATTTGCACTCAGCTATCTCCCCCATTTCCATCAGTGACTAACTCGCCAAGCTTGGCCTTCAATTTGTGACCCTCCTGCCTCAGCCTCCCAGCGTCTTGGCATTACAGGCATGCTTTATCATGCCCAGCTTTTTGTTTTTTGAGACAGGGTAGCCCAGGCTGGCCTCAAACCCAACAGTCCTTTTGTCTCTCCCTTCCAAGTACTACAGTTTTAATTGTTTATTAGTGATATGTGCCCCATGCACATATATGTGGAGTATAGAAAGTGAGCTAGGAAGTGGAAGTTGCCTGGTATTTCCCCACCTTCTCCCTAACAGGTCTTCCTGCCTTACTCTGGCCACACTACTCTGCTTTTTCCCCAGGCAGTTTAATGCCTACATAAATACATGTACAGTTCGGAAATCCTGAGATCACATTCTCCACCTTTGCTGTCTGCCTGTTCTAGATGCCTGATCTGATACATTCTTGTCTGTCCTCAGCAGCTTTCTAGATCTAGGTGCCTGTGGGGGGACTCCTACAATGTGCACTTTCTGTATCTTTCTGTCATTTCACTGATACCATCTTCCCAGGGTCCTGTCTCCCTAGGGCTGACAGAGTGCATGGCCCAGGAGAATCTGAGGGAGTGTAGGGGGTCTTCTTCCCTGTCCCCACACCACGCTCCAAACCAAGGCCTTCAGCTGAGCTGCATCCTCAGCCTGTTTTTTATTTTTTAGGCAGTAAGTTGCCTGGGCTACATTCAAACTTGAATTCCCACTGCCTCAGTCTCTTAGAGTGCTAGGATTACAGGCCTGTGTCACCAGGTATGGCATAGTTGACCACATTCAAGTGAAGCTTGCTAGAGGTTGGAGGTCTGAGGTCAGTCAGCTCATTGCTTCTGGGTGGGGAACTGTGTCCACTCAGACACTAGGCTGCTCCTTTATGTCCTAAGCTACCACTGAGTTTTATGTCTTGTTTCTTGACAGTGATACCATCTGTGATCTCGGGGGTGTCAATGAGCTGGCAAACTATGGGGAGTATTCAGGTGCCCCCAGTGAGCAGCAGACCTATGACTATGCGAAGACTATCCTTTCTCTCATGACCCGCGAGAAGCATCCAGAAGGTGAGGCACATTTTGCACACTCCCCCCAAGATGGCCCAGTGTGCTACAGTGAGAACCCCTTTGTGCTAGGAGTCTCCCAGGCTATGGTCCTGGTTCGTTGTCACTTGTGTCTGGTCATTTAATTTCCAGACTTCTGTTTCCCTGACTGCAAATGGACACTGACAGTCCTTGCTCAGTGGACAAAGATGATGTATACTTCAGCTCTTTAAGTAGGAACAGGGGAGGGCCAGAGTGCCCTTGCTCTGATCATTGTAAACTCCGTTCCTAATGATCCTCTCGGATATCACTGGGATGTGTGATTCCCAGCATCCTTTTGCCACCTGTCTAGTGTTTTGGAGCTGTATATAACAGTTCTTCCTTACATTAGGGAGAGGTTCCTACCAAACCAGGCTGGATTTTTGAAAGCCAACCAGAAATGGAAAGATCCTTTGGGTTTGATGACCACTGGACTCTGGACACTATGCCCACATTGACCTAATCATCTTTAACTTACTCCAAACACAGGCAAGATCCTCATCATCGGAGGCAGCATTGCAAACTTTACCAATGTGGCTGCCACCTTCAAGGTAACCGGCTATAGCAGTGGTGTAATTTGTGGGGAAAGTGGGCTTGTAGAAAGCAAGGCATGCAGCAGAGATAAATTCTCACAGTGCCAAGTCTAGGTAGAGACTCTGCCCTGTAGCCTCATTCATTCATTCATTGTGTTGGACATTAAACCCCACCCAGGGTACTTGTTGGAGGTGCTGAAGTGCTGGGATAGAGGAGGTGTGGATCTAAAACTTAGACTCCGGATAAGCAGCCAGTACTCTTAAGCCATAGAACTCCCATGGGTAGTATAGGGAAAAGGTAAAATTTTGCCTCCTTTTCTCAGGACCAAGTCTTGGAGAACTGGCTTATTACCATTTTCAACACTCTGTCATGACTGGGGTTCTTTGTACCTCCTGGTTTTCTATCTCGGTCACCAGCCACTTTTCTAGAAGGCCACAGCAAGGATAGCTCATGCTCATCCAGCCAGGGTTCCGTTGGCCTGGGTTTCTGGATATGCATCAGGGCCATAAAAAAACCACAATTGTTTTATTGAAAATGTGTCAACAAGGTTAGCAAAGGTAGCGTGTCTTAAGAGCCATCCCTTTCAGGATGCAGCTGTAATCAGGTGTAAGGGGTGATCAGTGGTGGCCACTTGGGAAGTTCTTTATTATTCTATGCTGTCATGCTTACTGAATTGTTCAGCTGTTCAGAAGTATGAGCCACATGAGGACCTAGAGCCCTCACCAGGGATACATCCCCAGCCCTTTTTTATTTTTGGTTTTGAGACAGGGTCTTGCTCAGTTGCCCAGGTTGGGCTTAAACTTGTGATCACTATGCCTCAGCCTCCTAGAATGCTAGGATTATAGGCCTATGTCACTCGGCCTGGGTCTATACATTTTAATTTTTAACATTTATTTTTATTATTTTTTGAGACAGGGTTTTGCTCTGTCTTTCAGGCTGGTCCTGAACTCATTGTGTATCCCAGGCTGGCCCCAAACTCACAGCAATCCTCCTGGCTCAGCCTCCCAAGTGCTGGGATTATAGGAGTGTACCACCATGCCCATTTTATGTGGTGCTGGGGAATTGAACCCAGTACCTTGTACTTGCAAGGCAAGCACTAACCACTGAGCTGTATCCCAAGCCCTTCTATAAACGTTTTGAAAATAATAAGAGTTAGCCATGGAAGTCTGAGCTCCCAATAAGTGAAAGACCATCTTCGTCAGTCCTGCCTGAAACAGTCTCCGTAACTGAACCTGATTCAATAACAAATCTGAATCAGATAAATCTCAGCAGCTTTTTTTTTTTCCCACTAGTGGTACAGGGGATAGATTCCAGTGTCTGCACTTATCACTGAACTACATCCCAAGACCATTTTTACTTTATATATATTTTGAGACAGGGTCTCTCTCTGTAGCCCAGGCTGCCCTTGGACTCATGGCAATCCTCCTGCCTCAGCCTCCCTGTTGCTGAGATTACAGGTGTGTGTTACCATGCCCAGCTTATGTGGTGCTGGGGACTCCAACTTGGGTACTTAGCTGTTAATGTAGTACTTGTTAGGAAAGTATTTTAACTGTTGAGCTGTTCCTCCAGCCCTCTTTACTTTTATTATTACTATTTTTGAGATGGTCTCACTCTGTAGTCCAGGCTGGTCCTGAACTCAATATGTAGTCCAGACTGTCTTCAGATTTGCAACAATCCCTGCCTCAGCCTCCCGAGTGCTAGGAGTTACGTTTGCACCACCACAGCTGGCCCATTTCTATTTTTATTTTGACACCAAACCAGGTTTCTCTAAGTTGCTCAGGCTGGCCTTGATCTTGTGATTCTCCTGCCTCAGCCTCCTGAGTAGTGGTTATGACAGACAGGTGCCACTGTGCCTGGCTTTAGCAACTTTTGTTTGAATTTGACAGCAGCCTTACAATAAAGATAGCACCCTTGGTAAGAGTGATTGGGTTTGAACAGGAACTATACATAGAGCTTTCTGCAAAATGCAGTGATGGAAATTAGACTCGCCTCGTGACTGAGCCTTCTGTGTGGAGAAATATGACTGAACATAGCTCTGCAGCCTCCTGTTTTTCCACAGTGGACAGATAGCCATTGTAAGAGTTGGTCCTCTTTCTTTTTTTTTTTTTTTTTTGAGATTGTCTTACTCTGCAGTCCAGGGTGGTCCTGAACACTGTATACAGGCTGGCCTTGATCTCATAGCAGTCCTCCTGCCTCAGCCTCCCAAGTGCTGGCATTACAGGCGTGCACCGCCAGGGAATGTGCCAGGGAATTGAACCTAGGGCTTTGTGCTTCCTAGGCGAGTACTCTTAACTGCTGAGCTATTCTTCTATCCTCTGGTCCTCTAACCTTAGCAAGTTTTGCCATCAAAGAAGACAATGCCATTGTACCTCTGAGAGTTAGGTCCCCAGCATAGTTCCCTACACTCCCAGCTATAGTAAGAGAGAAGAATGACTAGATAGGATAGGAAATAAGCCAGCAAGCCTTGCTGATGCTGGGGGCCCTGCTTCTAGTGCATTGAGAACTGTGGCTCCCCGCTGCCCTGTACTCCGACTCTAGCAGCATTACAGGTGGTCCATGCTAGGCCTGTGGGGATGTCACTGTGTAGACGTGTAAATGATCCTTGACTTGCAGTGTCTGCCATGCATTGTGAGAAGCAGTGCTTTTCATATACACCTGGTGCTTCTGTTTATCATGATTGTAAATAATTGATTTATGGCTGTGTTGATTTAGTCACATGTCTCTGTTGTCTCTTTGGACTTCCAGGGCATTGTGAGAGCAATTCGAGATTACCAGGGTCCCCTGAAGGAGCACGAGGTCAGAATCTTTGTCCGAAGAGGTGGCCCCAACTATCAGGAGGGCTTACGGGTGATGGGAGAAGTTGGTAAGGTGGGGCCTTTTCTCACCCTCCCAGGAGGTGTGTCTCTGGGGTCTTCCACGCCCTCCCTGTCTTCTTCCTCATGGTAGCTTTGCTCTGCTTCCATTCTCTGCCACCCCGACAGAGTGCCTGTCTAAACGTGAGACTGGGCAGAAAGGCATTTTCATTCAGCTCTGCGTGTAAGAAATGCCCACAGACTACTTAGCAAGACTGTGTCTCAAAAATCAAAAAGGGCTGGGAGTGTAGCTCAGTGCAAAGGCCCTGATTCAATCCCTAGTACAAACAACAACAACAACAACAATAATAATAATGATATTTATTCACAGAGTGCCTGCTTTGTGTTGGATATTTTGACCACCCTGGGTTTTATTGTGTCTTTTCTTAAATTGCTTTTGTTTATTTTGTTTTATGGTGGTGGGGATTGAACTCAGGCCTTGTGTGTGGTAGGCAAGGGTAGTACTGCTATGGGCTTTGGGATTACAGCCAGAAGCCTGATGGAATGCTGCTTTCCACAGAGCTCAGGACATTGACTGAAGGGACAGAGTACTGAGTGCAGAGAAGGGAAACAAGACGGGGAAAGGGATGGGTGATGGCACAATGTGAGACCGTCGGGGTGACCTATGAGCAGGAGGGAGCAGTTCAGTTGGTGGTGATATTTACAGAGAAAAGGACCAGTTGCAGGTTCCTGCTGTAGGAGGAGGACGGGGACCAAGGGAGAGAGGAGTGAGGCTGTGCAGGTCATGGAGGCCTTGGCCAGTGCCCCGGTGGCAGCCGTGAGAGAACTTTGAGCAGGAGCTAAGTCCTGCAGTTTGAGTTAGGTTTGAGTAGGGCTCTGTGGTAAAGTGGGTGGAAGGTAGCCCAGATAGAAGCAGGGAGACCACTCATCTCGGAACTTTCAGGAAGCCAGGGCTCTCCTCAGGGAGCCTGAAACAGGAGGATGATGAGTCCAAGCCCAGCCTGGACAACTTAACAGGCTCCTGTTTCAAAAATAAAAAAGGGTGTGTTGGAGGTAGCTAGATTCAATCTCTAACTCTGCACAGAAACAAAATGAAAGAAAGGAGCTGGATCTGGTGGTGCAGGCCTGTAATCTCAGCACCCTGGGAGGCTTAGTCTAGAGGATTGCAAGTTCAGTTCTAGCCTATGGAATTTAGTAAGAACCTGTCTCTTTTTTCAGGGCCGTCACACTAAGCTATATCCCCATCCATTTTTGAGAAAAGGTCTCACTGTATAGTCTAGGCTGACCTTGAACTCAGGGCAATCGTCTGGCCTCAGTTTCCTAAGTGCTGGGATTGCAGTCATGTGCCACCACACTCAGCTAGTATGTGGTGCTGGGGGATCAACTCTGCCTTCACAAGCACTCTAGTCGCTGACCTATGCAAGCACTTTGAAAAAATCACTCACAGAACGTCCGCTTTGTGTTGGATAGTCTGTGGGCCCTGGGCGTTATTTGCACTAGGAGAGCGTCCTCATCACTGACATACACCCCCCAACCCGTTTTTTATATTTTGATTTGAGGCAGCGTCTCACTAAGTTGCCAAGTTGCCCAGGGTGGGCTTATAATCTTCCTGCCTCAGCCTCCCCTAGTGCTAGAATTACAGGCCTTCACTACCAGAGCAGATAGTAAGACCATCTCAAAATCAAAACTGAGAAAATGAGAATGCTGGGCTGGAGGAATAGCTCAGTGGGTAAATCCTTGCCTAGCAAGCCAAAGACCCTGGGTTCAATTCCCCAGCACCATATAGCACGCCTGTAAGCCCAGCACTCAGGAGGCTAAGGAGGGAGGAGGTGCTGTATGTTCAAGGCCAGCCTGGGCTCCATAGTGAGTTCAGGACCAGCCAGGACTGCAGAGCGAGACCCTGTCTCAGAAAAAAGAAAAAAAAAAAAAAAAGGTTTTTATTTTTAGTCACTTAAAATGGAGTACCTTCTGTGGGCCAGCCCTGAGAATGAATGGCACAGTGAGTGTTACCAAGTGTTACCAAACAAGCTGTTACAGTGTGTACGAGTAAAAAATTGATTTCTTTTTCTTTTTCTTTCTTTCTTTCTTTTCTTTTCTTTTCTTTTTTTTTTTTTTTTTTTTTTTTTGAGACAGGGTCTTGCTATGTAGCCCAGGCCAGCCTTGGACTCATAGCAATCCTCCTGCCTTAGCCTCCTGAGTGCTGGAATTACAGGCATGTGCCACCATGCCCAGTTTATGTGGTGCTGGAGAACTGAACCCAGGGCCTTGTGCTTGCAACCACTATGCCATTCCTCCAGCCCCTTGGATGAAGCCAGGTGTGGTAGTAACACCTGTATAATCTTAGCTACTCTTGAGGTTGAGGCAGGAGGACTGTTAAGTTCAAGAACAGCCTGGACAACTTTAGAAAGATCCTGTGTCAAAATAAAAGGGCTAGGAGGTACCTCAGTGGTAGAGAACCTATCTGCCCTGGGTTCAATCACCAGTACCATAATAAATAAATAAATAAATGTTGCCAGTTAGGGCTCTACATGACCAAGAGGGCAGATTGGTAGGGAGGCAGTGGCCTTCAGGCCTGGGAAGCCTAGCAGGTAGCACCTGGTTGAGGTGAGATACAGCCAGGTGAACAATCAGTTAGGCAAGCATGTGCCAGTGCAGATTATGAGGTTTGAGGAGGCTTGGCAAGCCAGGATTTAGGCCACAGTCAGAAGGCAGGCACAGTGCTAATGCTTTTGCTCACTTGAGGCTTGCCAGTAAGGCTGTTTCTTCCTCTTGTCAACAAGAGATCTCTAGGAAGATTGGTTTTGTGGAGAAATTCTGACTGTTGATCTGTCCTGGATAGCCAGGCTTGCAGTGAAGGCACCAGACATTGAGTGTGGCTACAGCGGTACTTCTCTGGACTTGGGCACTTACTTGAAGACTTGAATCATAGGTTCTTTTCCTGCCTTCACAGGGAAGACCACTGGGATCCCCATCCATGTCTTTGGCACGGAGACTCACATGACAGCCATTGTGGGCATGGCCCTGGGCCACCGACCCATCCCCAATCAGCCTCCTACAGCGGCCCACACTGCCAACTTCCTCCTTAATGCCAGTGGAAGCACGTCGGTAGGTACTGGCTTTCCTTTGCTCTGATGGAAAGCATCATCTCCTACCCACATTCCCCAGTCCAGGACACAGTGTACCTCCTCTTCCATCCAGCGATATAGGGGACCATGGTGCATGGTTGGTTTCTGGATCTCTGCCACTTCTACGGTGTGCTAGTCAAGGTGTTGAATAATGGAAAGACCAAGGATTTTAAGTCAGAACTGCATTTCAAATTCTGACTTTCTCATTGTGAGAGAGTGATGTTAGTAATGTTGGCAGTTATCTTACCCACTTAGCCTTTGCTTGCTTGTCTGAAATGTGAAACAATATTAATTCCCATCTTAGAGAATTGTTGAAATTGTGTGTTTGAAGCAGCATTATCTTTCTTAACTGATATCTTTGGGGCCTTAAGGACCCTTGACTTTTTTCTCCAGCTAGTTCCTGTGACTCTTAACTTCTTTTGGTCCTTCTACCACTCAGACTCCAGCTCCCAGCAGAACAGCATCTTTTTCTGAGTCCAGGGCTGATGAAGTGGCGCCTGCAAAGAAGGCCAAGCCTGCCGTTCCTCAAGGTAACTTTCCAAGGTTTTGGAAGAGACAGTGCAGGGAGCAGACTTACGGTGCCCTGGCTCTCCTCTCCCCCTCCTGGGTCTTCCCGGGCTGGCAGAGGCCAGTGGGAAGCAGTTTGGGCTTTGCTGTGAGAGTTGGCCTAGGGCATGGGATGGCGATGCTACATGAAGACGAGGCAACTTAAGCCTTCTCCATGGTTTCTCTTGAGGCTGAGGACCTTCCCCATGTCTTGGTTGCCTTCCTCTCTGCCCTTGTTTGCCCCTGGTCTTTTGGAGAGCTGTGAGCAGATCACTGAGGCTGCACAGGAGACAGCTTCAGAAATCTCAGGCAGTGGGAAATTCTTCAGACCCCTAAGCGGAGGGCCAGAGCTGTGAGCTCAGGAGAGCAGAGCCAGCCGCTGTGTCAGTACCCCCCAAGCCCACGAGCTGTGCGGTGTCTTTCTTCATCATGATTCACTGGGATTTGGGACTGGCCCCTGTGCCAGCGCTGGATGGATGGCATTTCTTACCACTGGCCTGAGGGAGGCTGTGCAATTTCTTCATGATGCAGATGGGCTGTGCTAAGGCATTTGGGAAATACTGGCACTCCAGGTGTTCACAGTCAGAAGCCTTTACCTTGCAGTCTCCGGCAATTTTGTCCTGCCCCACTCTAGTGTAATCACTGTGCTGTGCTCCACGAGGACAAAGCAATTTGTAAGAGGGTGTGACAGGACCAGCCTGAGAGCCAGGATGCCAGTGCATCCCCCCCCCCCCATCCCTCCACAGAGCCTGGGATGCTGAGCACCCCACACCCACCCAACCCTTGCCCTCCCACATTGTCTTTCTTCGTCCCTTGTTTTTTGCCCTTTCCTATTTCTGCTGTTTGGACTGTTGCCTTTGCCTGTTTTTGGACTCATTCCTTGCATCCATTGCAGAGGACGTCATCATGGAAAGGCTTAGCCATGAGCCCCTTCCCTGTTCCCACCCTCTTTTGCCAAAGCCTCCAGGCATCAACAGGTCACTCAGTTTCCTTGGTCATTTTCTTTGACAGATTCAGACCCAAGTCCAAGATCCCTGCAAGGTAGGATGCCCCCACCCTGCCCCAACTCTGTGGTGCAGTTTTTCTGTGTGCTTTGTTTCTCCGTGCCCTGGTGGGTTGCAGTGTTGTCTGATATATTTTCTGTCCTCAACTCCTGTGGCCTGCCCCAAGTCCTAGTCTTTGCTCTTTGTCCCCTCCTACCCGTGCATACTACTTGACCCCATTCAGGGCTCACTTCACTGTCTATGGGTCCGTCTTTGGAAGGGAAGTAGCGAATGCAGAGGGAACAAGAGCCAGGCCCCAGTTCTGAGGAGTGGAGGGACATCAGAGGGAGTGTCCCTTGGGAAGGAGGGAGCCACTCAGCTGGAGGGGGGTTGTGTAACAGCAGGGAGCGGTGGGTCTCCTGATGCTCATCTGTGGATCACGAAGTCAGCATTACGTCACTTTTCCTGTCTTCTGCTTTACCACTGCCAACTTCAACTCACAGCTCCTAACACTGGAACCAGTTTAGATTTCTCCTGGGTTTTGGTAGAAGGACAGGATATATGGAGCAAAGAGAGAAACCAGTCAGGGCGTTCACTGTGTCTGTAGACCAGATCTGAGGAAGGTGTCTGTACGTGCTCCCCTGGGCTCACATTTATACTTTCCCTGCTTGGCCAAGGCGAGTTGATGAATCAGTTCTAAGCATCAGGGCTTTCGTACAAGTGTTTGATCTTTGTGTATGTGGGAGTGAGGGGAGTCTTCTGGGAAGACTTGACCGTTGCTAGGGAGAGGGCAAGGAGTAACAGGCCACGCAGAGATTCCAGGCCTCCAGTGCTCTGCCTCTGGTGAGATTCATTGTTAGCTGAGAGGCAAGATGGAGGTGCAGGTGAGCAGAGACAGAGGGAGCTCTTCCGTGCATGGGCAGGAGGGCTGAGGAGTGAGGGCTTGATGTGGTTATGGGGGGTTTGGGAGGAGTGTACAGGACAGAGAGGGTGGGTCAGGAGCAGATCAGATCCTGCCTCACTGAGCCCCACCCCAGCAGGGCCAGGGTAGGGAGTGCCTGGCAGAGCCTTTTTTTTTGGGTCCTTCCAGCTGTTGATGGCCCCCATTGGCTTTGGTTTTCCTGTGCTGGGGGAATTGAGCACCTAAGCTCTACCCCTTCATGCTGGAGATATAGATGGATTTGTGGAGATTTGGGCTTAGTCCTGATCTCTGAAGATGAGTGTCTGGCATGTGTGGGCTCCCCTGAGAACAGCAGAATCTCTCTGACTTATGGTCTTCCTCCTCTTGCACAACTGCTGCTTCTTAAATAATTATGTAATCCTGGCTCTGATGCTAGATGACGTAGGACTGCTGTCACCTGGCGTCTTAGGCTTAAGTTTTCTGGGGCTAGAAAATTTGAGAACTGCATTTGATGGCTTCTCTTGTTCAGAGATCTCATCACATTCATGATTCCAGGTTCCATTAAGTCCCAAGGGTTTGCAACATCAGGAACCTTCTGTCATGAGAAGCTTACTGCTATCCCGTACTGGGATTTAATCAGACCTTGAACTTGGTAGCCAGGCCTACACTAACAGTTGGTTAATTAATATTAGGTGTGTGTAGATGAGTTGTTCTCCCTGAGAGCTCAGAATCTCTCCTGGAGGACTGCTACTTCTCCAGGACTTGCAGGGAGTCAGAGAAAGGCCACTTGCCTGCTGCTCCTAATGGTCCTCTCTCTTCAGGCTCAGGACTGCACTTGGCTCCCTTCTTTTGTCCCTCACCTCTTTCCTGCCCCTCAGAAAGCCTGTCCTTGAACCACCTGACAGTTAGAAGAATGAGAGGATCAGGAGAGAAGGGCCAGGGCCCTGTACTGCCAGCTTGCTGCCCCTGCCTGGTGCCAGAGCCCAGGCTGTGGCCTCAGAGATAAGGCTGCCTTGCTCTCAGACCTGGCTGAAGTAAAACTCTGCTTGGACCTCCACTGACCTAGAATTGGTGAGAATTAAACCCCTGACTAGTGCTGGTTATGTTTCCAGACTTCCAGGGTGTTCAACATTGTTGGGAGTTTTTTAAAGACCCACGGCCACCATAATGGAGAGACCTGAACTTTTTTTGTAGTTACTTTAAAAATAGTTTGCTAAGCCCGGTATGGTGGCCGGCACACCTGTAATCCCACTTACTTGGGAGGCTAAGCTAGGGCAATTTAGTGACACCTTGTCTTAGCAAAAAAACAAAACAAAACAAAAAACCCCTGGGTATATAGCTCAGTGGTAGAGCCCTTCTGTAGCTTTCCTTCTATGGAAGAAAAAGAAAAGGTTAAGACCACAGCCTCATTGGTGCATAAAAGCTGATTGTATGCCTTTCTTGTAAAATTTAGCGGGGCCTGTAGGAATTACCCTGGGGGCATCCTCCACTGTAGGGCCCTCCTCTTTGTGCGGGAGCTCTTTTCTGTTCATGTAGAGCTATTTTCCGGTCAAGGTCTTCTTGCCTTTTTGCTCTCTCTGCTGCCTCCTTCCAGAAAAATTGAGGCACCTCTTCCTCCAAGTTCTCTGAGTTCTATTATTTCAGCATTTCTTTGCTGTTTTAAGAGCTGTCATCCAGGACGTGGGCATGGAGGGGTCTGGCAGGCAGCCCCTGCCACTGAGGCTGTGCCAGAGGGTTGTATTCTGGGTGCACTCGCTGTGTCTTTGCCCACCAGGAAAGAGCGCCATCCTCTTCAGCCGCCACACCAAGGCCATTGTGTGGGGCATGCAGACCCGGGCTGTGCAAGGCATGCTGGACTTTGACTACGTGTGCTCTCGAGATGAGCCCTCCGTGGCTGCCATGGTCTACCCCTTCACGTGAGTCATGCCAAGGCAGGAAGCCTGGAGATGCCTGGCGAGTAGGATTCCTTCCTCAGCTCCTGTCCCATCTGCTGGTTTCTCACCCGTCTTTCCCAGAGACTAGGGTGGTCCATTGCCTGGGGGAATACTCCCGCCCCCTCCAGATGGAAACTTCTTGAGGACAGAAACTCTTGTCTGTTAACCTTCCAGGGGAAATTTCTCCCCTCACATCCCCCTTCCCAGGCCTGGTAGGTTGAACGCGTTCTAACCCTTCCTCTTCTGTCTTAATAGGGGGGACCACAAGCAGAAGTTTTACTGGGGACATAAGGAGATCCTGATCCCTGTCTTCAAGAACATGGCTGATGCCATGAAGAAGCACCCGGAGGTTGATGTGCTCATCAACTTTGCCTCTCTCCGCTCGGCTTATGATAGCACCATAGAGACGATGAGTTACGCACAGGTAGACCCCGGGCTCTGGGGCAAGTGGGGAAATGGGAAGGCTCCTGAATGGTGTCCACAAGGTGGCTTCATGGGACAAAGGGGTTAGGAGTCAAGAAAGGCCAGTACTTTGAATATCTTCAGACAAGACAAGGACTGTTTGTCTGGACTTGGAGTAGCACCCCCGCACTCTCACGAGATCCTCTCTGTGCTCTCTAGGACTGGCTTGAAAAACAGGATCAAAGCACTTTTTTTTTTTGAGACAGTGTTTTTCTTCGTAGCCGGGCTGGTCCTGAACTCACTGGTGTAGTCCAGGTTGGCTTTGGACTCAAGACAATCCTCCTGCCTCAGCCTCCTGAGTGCTGGGATTACAGGCATGTGCCACCACTCCCAGCTTTATGTGGTGCTGGGGAATGAACTAAGGGCTTTGCACTTTAACCACTGTGCCATCCCTCTAGCCCCTTAAAACACTTTCTTAATATAAATGCTTTATTTATGTGTTTAATACAGAGGATTGAACCCAGCCAGTGCCTTTGCGCTTAACTACATTCCAAGCTTTTTTATTTTTTCATTTTGACACACAGTCTTGCTCGATTGCTAAGCTGGGTCTGGTATGTAGCCCAGCAGTTGAAGTGTTTGCCTAACAAGCACAAGGCCCTGGGTTCGATTTTCTAGCACCACATAAGCCTGGCATGGTGGCACATGCCTGTAATCTTAGCACTTGGGAGGCTGAGGCAGGAGGATTACTGTGTGTGCACCCAGCATGCCTGGACTGCATAGTGAATTCAGGACTACCTTGGACTATAGAGCAAGGCCCTGTCTCAAAATAATAAATTGTTAATTTGTCCATGCCATGCTAGAAGTTCTGATCCTCCTGCTTTAATGTCTCACAGTGTTGGGATTACAGTTGGTACCAGTATGCCTTGTTACGTATTAATATTATGGAAAAAATTTTAAAGTCTGATGAATAGTAATAAAAATACATACTTTTAAGTCCCTTTTTCCACTACAATGGCTGCTAATATTATTCACACATTTTCTATAGCTTTTCTAGATTTGAACAAAGAGCAATATGGTAAGTAATTATTGTTTAACTTGCCAGGCAGGATAGCACATGCCAGCAGCACTTAGAAAGCTAAAGCAGGATCTGGAGTCTGGTCTATGTAGTGAGACTCTGTCACAAAAGGAAAGATAAACTGTATAATCTTTTTTAGTCAATCTTTTCACATAAATAGATGCTTACTAGAAGGGTTTAATTTTATTTTTTTGAAATACTGGGAACTGAACCTAGGGCCTTTACACTGAAATACATTCCCAGCATTTTTCTTTTTCTTTTTTCCTTTTCATCTTTTCTTTTCTTTCTTTCTTTCTTTCTTTCTTTCTTTCTTTCTTTCTTTCCTTCCTTTCTTTTTTAAAGGTAAGGTCTTGCTCTGTAGCCCAGACTAGTCCTGAACTCATTATGTAGTCGAAGCTAACCTTGGGCTCACCGCAATCCTGCCTCAGTCTCTCCTAAGTGTTGAGATTACAAGCATGGGCAACCATGCCCAGCTTATGTGATGCTGGGGAATCAAGTCAGGGCCTGTGCTTGATAGACAAGGTCTGTAACCTCTGTGCCATTCCTCCAGCACCCCGTACCCCCAGCTCTATCTATCTGTCTGTCTATTTATTGAGACAGAGACTTGGTAAATTGCCCAGATTGGGCTGAAATTTGTGATCCTCCTGCTTCAGCCTCCCAGAGTACTGGGATTCTAAGTGTGTACTGCTGGTCCTATGGCATGGGCGTATAATGTCAGCACTCTAGGAGGCTGAGGTGGTGGATCACAAGCTCTAACTCATTTTGGGCAATATAGTGACTCAGAAGTACCCTGTCCAAAATCAAAAGAAAAGAAAAAAAAAAAGAAAGAAAGGACTGAGGATGTAGCTCAGTGTGAGGAGCCTGGGTTCAATCCCCAGTACCACAATAAATAAAACCTGTAGGCATGTCCCACCATCTAAGGCCATTGTTGTTTTTTCAAGTCTTGGGGTGAGCATCTTGGATTAATGTTTGCATGTATTCGTAATCATTTACCCTGCCTGCAGCTGACTATAGCTCCCAGCCGTTTGCAGCCAACCTGGGGCTACTTCCTAGGCTGCTGGGATTTTTTTTTTCTCAGCTTTTGATGTTCCTTCGGAATTTCTGAACTTCCCTTGTCCTCCTTTCAGTTGTTTGGGTGCTCCTTTTTTCCTTGCTATGTTGAACACACATTTTACTAAATTCTTGACTTTTTAAGTGGGTTGGTGAGGAGACATTGTGCAGCTCTGTTACTCAGCCACTATCTTGACCAGATGTCTCTGTTGTTGTTTTTTGAGACACAGTCTTGCTGTGTTGTCCAGGCTGGTCCTAAGCTCATTATGTAGCCCATGCTGGCTGCAAAGACATAGCAATCCTCCTGCCTCAGCCTCCCAAGTAGTTTGCATGCTAATTTTAGTTTCTTTGGGTATATACAAAGGGGTGGTATAGCTGGATCAAATGGTAGTTTTATTTTTAGTTTTTTGATTTCTATATTGACTATAGTAATTTATATTCCCACCAGCATTGAAAAAGTCTTCCTTTTTCCTCAGTTCTCACCAACATTTGTTGTTTTTCATCATCTTGATAACAGTTCTGACTGGCATAAGATGAAATCCAGATGTAGCTTTGATTTGTATTTTCTTAGTTACTAAGATATTGAACATTTTTTTCATGTACTTGTTAGCCTTTTTTTTTTTTTTTATTGAGACAGGGTCTTGCTTTGAAGTCAAAACTGGTACTGACTCACTATGTAGCCACAGCTAGACTTGAACTCATGTCAGTCCTCCTGCCTCAGCCTCCCAGAGTGCTAGGATTACAGGCGTGCGCCACCATGCCCAGTTTCTGTGGTGCTGGGGATTTATCTTGAGCTCAAGGCCTTGGGCCTGCTAGGCAAGAACTTTTACCACTGAGCAATTCCTTTAGCTCCCCATCCATGTTTTTAATTTGTGACACTAGGTCACCATGCCCACCTTCATAGTCCATGAGTTGCACAGACTGGGCTTTAACTTGCAGTCCTTTGCCTCAGCCTCCCACAGTCTTGGAATTAGAAGCTTGTGCTTCGCCTATAGGTCCGTTTGTTGATTCTTGACTATCTTGTGCTATTAGAGTCCTTTTCAACAAGTCTTTGCCTCTGTCTGTGGCTTCAGGTGTTTTCCCTACATTTTCTTTTAGTAGTTTCAAAGTTTCAAGTCTTTTATACTTCAGTCTTTGATCCATTTTAAATTGATTTTTGTGTTGGGTTAGAGATAGGGATCTAGCTTTAAACTTCTACAGTTGAATTTCCAATTTACACAGTACCATGTTAAAGAAGCTGACTTTTCTCCACCATATACCTTCGAATATTTGTTCAGAATCAAATGTGTATAGTTGACTGGGTTGTTTCTGTGTCCTTTATTCTGTGCCATTGGTAATATACGTATTTTTGTGGCTGTATCTTGCTGTTTTTTGGTACTATGCATAAAATTTAGTCTAGAACAGAAGTTTGCAAACTATTGCAAAAGAAAACATAGCCCATTTGTTCCTACTTTCTTCTCTCTTTTCTTTCTGTCTTAGGATACTAGGCATTCAATCCAGGGCCTTCACACTGAACTACATATCCATATCCAGTCCTTTATTTTTTATTATTTTTAAAGAGGCAGGGTCTCTCTGTAGTCCAGGCTGGTCCTTTAACCCAGGCTGGCCTCAAACTCACAGCAATCCTCCTGCTTCAGCCTCCCGAATGCTAGGGTTTTAGGCATATGCCACCACACCCAGATTCGCAGCCCATTTAAAACAAAATTGTTTTTATCTTATTTTGAGGCAGGGTGTCACTATGGTGCCCAGGTTGACTGTGAACTTGGGATCATCCTGCTTGAGCCTCCCACGCTGTGGGATTAGAGATTGTGCCACAGTTCTGCAATCTTTCCTACCTCCCTCCAGCCCATTCTGTGGGCTAAGGAAACATGTCAGTTTCTTTCTCACACTGGCCCTGCCACATCGTCATGGCTCCACAGGTTCTCTGTCCTGCGGAGAGAACGAGATAGCTGCTTAAGCAGCTGCAGAAGGACAGGTCGGGATCTCACAGTGTGGGTGAAGGAGAATGGAGCAGCTTTGGCTATAGCAAGCGTTTAGAAACATTTGGTTTTGGTCCCCTTACCAGTGAGAACTGATATTGGTACTCAGCCCTCTCTTTTGGGGAAAAAATTAGAGTGGTCGTGATAGAACCAAGGGCCTGTGGGAAGAAATGTATTGCTTTGTTCTTGGAGATAGGTCATGGAAGGTTGGCCTTGAACATGGCTGTCTCGTTGCCACCTGAGGTGAAAAGCTCACAGAGGGGATTGTTCTCACCCTCTAGATACGGACCATTGCCATCATCGCGGAAGGCATCCCTGAGGCCCTCACGCGAAAGCTGATCAAGAAGGCAGACCAGAAAGGAGTGACCATCATCGGACCAGCCACTGTGAGTGTTTCTTGGAAACCAAAGGTCAAGTCTCTTAGGAAGCTCCTGGTTGTGGTTTTTTTGTGTTTTTTGTTTTGTGTGTGTGTGTGTGTGTTTTTGGTTCCTGGCATCCCAGGAAGTACATTTGCATAACTTTATTTTGTTTCTTTTTTTGAGATGGGGTCTTGTTCTGTAGCCCAGACTGGTCCTGAACTCATTATATAGCCCAGGCTGGCCTTGGGACTCATGGCAATCCTCCTCAGCTTCTGAGTGCTGGAATTACAGTCATACACCACTGTGCCTGGCTTTATGTGGTGCTGGGGAATAGAACACAGAGCTTTGAACTTGCAAAGCAAGCACTTTAACTGCTGTGCCATTCCTCCAGCATAGCCGAGGCTGGCCTTGGACTTGGTAGTTCTCCTGCCTCAATCTCTCGAGTGCTGAGATTACAGGTGTGCACCTGCCGGCCATCATGCCCGGCTTTATGTGGTACTGGGGAATCAGCTCGGGGACTTGGTGTTTTAGCCACTGTGCAATTCCTCCACCCGCCCCGGTACTTTATTTTTTGAGACAGGGTCACACAGAAGTTGGTTGGCCTGAACTTTCAGTGCTCCTGCCACAGCCTCCCAGCGTGCTGGGGTCATCGGTGTGCAACACCATGCCCTGCGGGGAATCTCACTTTTTGATTCTTATGTTTTTCTCCTCCTAGATTGAAATGATTTTGGAAGTACCTGTTGAATCAGTTTGTTTCCAGTTGGTTTTTGACTGAGAACTAGAGTTTATCATTTTTAGTTTCAGGGTAGTCTTGGAAAGTTGTTTTGGTTTTTGGGGGGAGAAGTTAGTGGTGGTTTATTCTACTTTCATATAATTATAGTATAGTTTCCACCTTGTTCTTTACCTGTAAATCAAAAAAAAACCTATGTGGAGGCTTTACTTTTTATCTAAAGATCTTTACATAAGAAGAAATTGCTCTGTGAATTCTTTTGCTGTTAAGTAATTATTCTTATTATTCCATTAAAAACTCAAAGCTAGGATTTTTGAACAAGCAAAGGGACCTTTCATCTCAGGTGGATGTGATGATTTATGGAGAAGCCCAGCTGTATATCTTTGCTAGGTGTTAAACCTACTGAGGGCACGGGTGATGACTTCACTTTTAGTGTACTGATCTGAACCTGCGTTAGAGAGCCATCTTTTACAGAAATCGGCTTTCTGGGGCTGGGAGAATAGCTTAACGGTTAAAATGCCTGCCTAGCATGTGGAAGGCTGTGAACTTGAATCACCAATGCCACATAAAGATTACCTGGATGTGGTAGTGCATGCCTATTATCCCAGCACTTGCAAAGCTGAAGCAAGAGAATTGCAGGAAGTCCTTGGCCAGCCTGAGCTACACAGTGAGTTCAGAACCAGTCTGAACTACAGAGTGAGATGCTGTCTCAAAAAATATAAAAATAAAATACAAAAATAAGCTTTCTTTTTCCCATGTAGTATCTCTCAAGACATCCATCCTAAGCAAGGAACCTAATAGGCAGCTTTAATTCTCTTGGCTACTTTCTACCCGGCCTGGCCAGAGGCCTCTGTGATTCCCCTGCACATTGTGGTCATTAGGGACCTTCCTCTATGACTGCTGTTTTTTCTCTGCAGGTGGGAGGCATCAAGCCCGGGTGCTTCAAGATTGGGAACACAGGTGGCATGCTGGACAACATCCTGGCCTCCAAACTGTACCGTCCTGGCAGTGTGGCCTATGTCTCACGGTCCGGAGGCATGTCCAACGAGCTCAACAACATCATCTCTCGGACCACAGATGGTGTCTATGAGGGAGTGGCCATTGGTGGGGACAGGTAATGAGCTAGGGACGTAGAGGGGCCTACCCCTGAGAGCAGTGAGCTATGATACTGCATGTTGGGTCTTGCAGTCTCTTCATATTTCTGCCAGGCTCTAGACCCATTGGGGTGTGTTGCTTAAGTCCATGAAATAGCGCTTTGCTACTCTTGTCTCAGGACTGGCAGGAAATCTGAAAATATAAGGGATGTTTTTCATTTAGAGCTTCGGAGAGAATTCTGTTCATTGTCTGAGATATGGCATAGGGAGACATCATTGTGCAGGGGTTAGGAGTGTCAGTTTTGAAATTGGACCAAGAGATTCAAATCCCAGGTTGCCTGTTTACCTGCAGATTGTTGTTACTTAATCTTCCTAGACCTCCACTGCTCTTATATATCAAAGGAACAAAATTAGTGCCCCACCTTGTAGGGCATACATGTAAAGTAGTTAACACAGAGCCTGGCACTTAGCAGGCTTACTGAGTGTGTTAATTACAGTTAATGGTAATATTCTTGTTAATTTTGTTAGGGAGAATAGTGACCAGAAGGTCATCTGTATAGTAGTGCAGAATATGCCTGGTGGGTCATCCATAATAAATGGGTGCAGCTACTGTCACTGGTGGTGCTGCTGGCTGAGAATCCAAAAGCTATTGGGAGCGTGAGTCACCTTGTCCATCCATCTCCCCTGGCCCTGCTAAGTCTTGTCTCAAAGCATGCTGGGGAGGGCCAGACTCTTGCCAAGTGTCCTGGAGAGGACACTTAAGCCCAGGCTACTCCATAACCAAGTGTTCCAGGGCGAATAAGTATAGAAAATGCTTCTTGTTATACTGTCCTCTGGACTCAGTGCTCTTGGCCAAGAAGCACATGGAGATCTGCAGAGAAGCCTGTTGAGCCATAGTTCACAGAACTCATACACATCTTGCTACAAGCTGCCCTCTTGGGATGTGGCTTCATGCATTGTGTTGATTATTAGTTATGAAAAGCGAAAGTTATACCAAGACAAAATGTTATCAAACAATGATAAATATCTATCTTTGAAGAGTTTGGATTCAGGAGGGGCTCAGTGGGGCGATTCTAGCCTTTAGGGGAGATTGTTCAGTGAGGGAGCAGTTCAGCTTCATCAGCTGCTGTCAACTGAAGGCTTAGCTGAGGGCGGGAGGTGGCCAGTTCGTGGGCTTCCTGGCTAGCTCTTCTTTTGTGTTCTGCCTGAGTATCCCGAAGACCCAGTGGCTGGTTCCCCCCGTATGAGCAACTTTTGGGTATGGTGGCCAGGTACCTCTAGTGAATAATTAATTTCTGGACGTGCAGTTTCTGGGCCCCAGAGAGTAACTCAAGAGCAAGTTATCAATCATTCTGTTAGAACCTAACCCTGGAAGTCAATGTCATAGAATCATTTGTACCCCATTTTTTCATGAGAAGCTAATAACTAAATCAGGGAAAGGCACCAGGTTCTACTTTCTCTGACAAATTTGGGAACATATTTTAAAACTACCATGCATGTGCTTTCCAGGGCAGCTCCTACTGCCAGGTGAACATTTCTGGGATTTTTTTTTTTTTTAACTATGATCAGTTTTTTCTGCCCAAATAATTCCCTCCTCTCCTCCCCTCCCATTCTGCTCCAATTGCTGCCACCTCCCCCTACCCACCACTGTTATTCGTGTATCATCTCTGAATCCTCAGTGAGCATCCACACCTGTGAAAAAATTCATTGTAAGCCAGGTGTAGTGTCACGTGCCTATAATCCCATCACTCTGGAGGCTGAGGCAGGAGAATTGCCGTGAGTGTGAGGCCAGCCCGGGCTGCATAGTAATTTCTGGACTAGCCTGGACTACAGAGCAAAGACCCTGTCTCAAAACAAAACGAAAAAAGAAACAAAAAATCCATTGTTCCTAGGATGTCTGAGGATGCTTTCTACACTGCTCACAACTCTCCAGGCCTCCTCCTGATCCTTATGTCTTCCTGTTCTCTACAGGTATCCTGGCTCCACGTTTATGGATCATGTATTACGCTACCAGGACACTCCAGGAGTCAAAATGATTGTGGTTCTTGGAGAGGTGAAGTATCTTAATTTGTGTGAGTGTGTGTGTGTTCGTATATATTTATGCGTGTTCCTGAGGATCAAACCCAGGCCCTTGCATATCTCAGGCTAGTGCTCTATGACTGAACTACATACTGAGCCCACCCCACACTTTTTTTTTAAGATTGTGAAAGTAATACATAATCCAACTGTTAAAAATTCAAGCATTTTGGTTATATATATTGAAAGTCACATTCCTAGTAATTGTATCTTTCAGAGACTTAGGGTCCTAAAGGTTGTCACTGTTGACATTGCTTATATATGCTATCTATATTCCTGGGAAACAGTCTTATCTCCTTGTGGCATTGGCCATTAGCCTCAATAAAGAGAAGCTCTGGAATTAAGTTCCATTTCAATCCCCCAAATTTTCACTGAAGACCCCCATCCTTGAGGGTCTGGTAAAAATTTCTTTTATCTTGCAAGAAAAAAGAAAAAACAAAAACAGAGAAGCTCTGTTCAGCCTCTACCTGTTGAGATGTGGGTAGCTAGAACATAGAAAAGGGGCATTTTTAAAATTTCCTTTTTCTTTTTTTATTCTTTAATTAGTATGTGTTTACAATGTGTAGTAATAGTCAACTTGAACAATTTATGCCTTTACCTATATCACATCTCGATTGTTTTTACTTTCCTTTCCCCTTCCCATCTCCTTACTCCTCCTCACATCCCCTTTCCCTCTCCATAAACTCTAGCTTCCTACTTTCTTTTCTTTTTTCATGGTTTTCTCATTAGAGAAACCATGTGGTATTTAAACTTCTGTCAGATTCATTTCACTAAGCACGATAGTCTTAAGGTGCATGCACTTTGCACAAATTACTTAAGACAGTGTAGTACTTCACTATCTAAATATACCACATTTTTATTGATAGACTTACTGGCTGCTTCTGAGGTTTTAACTATTATAAGTTAATGCTGCTATAAACATGAGCATTTATGTATCCCTCTTGTATGATGACTAACTCTTTGGGAAGAATTTATTAAGTTTCAAAAGAGTCTCATAACCCCGTTCTTTGCTTGTTCCTCTGAGCATGTCTCTGATCCTAAATCACCTGGGCCTGGAAGGAGTGTCCCAGGGACTCTCCCTGGAGTGTGTGATCCTTTGGAATTCCTCCTTATGTCCAGGCTGAACCAGAACTCTTTTCCTGTATTTAGCCACAGGCCATGTCCTCCCGTTTTGTAGCTATGTTGTATCTAATAAGACATATGGTGACTTTTAGCCCCTACATTATTTAGGACAGTTTTTCTGCCACAGTCCTGGTCCTCAGTGGAGACCCTACTAACTTTTGGGCTTTGTGTCATCCCCATTTCTCTGCAGATAGGAGGCACTGAGGAGTATAAGATCTGCCGGGGCATCAAGGAGGGCCGCCTTACCAAGCCCGTGGTCTGTTGGTGCATCGGGACCTGCGCTACCATGTTCTCCTCTGAGGTGTGACGGGGACACATTGCTGCTAGGCACTTGGGGAGGGGTGAGAGAGTATTTGAGGTGAAACATGCCATCATCATATTAAGCTCCTTCAGTACATTTTTATTAATTCCTTAGAAGCCCAGCCAGAGTCCTTTCCCTAGGGAGCTTAATTTCCTTTGGAAAAGCCATGGTCATGAGCAGAGTAAGGCTTGCAAATGGCTCCGAGGCCCCACCTGTTGTCTGTAAGAGCTGGAAGGCTTCATGCGAAGATGATGCATGCGTGGCAAGTCAGAGGATCCTAAGGATTTTGCTGACACAAAGGCGGCCAGGGAGCAAGAAGTCATGGTCGGGTGCTGTGGGTCAGAGAGGCACCGGGAATTGTTCTTTTTTTGTTTTGAGACAGGGTCTTCCTCTGCAGTCAAGGCCAGGGAGTCAAATCCAGGGCCTTGGCCTTGCTAGGAAAGCACCTTAACCTTGGAGCTGTGCTCCCAGCCCACTGTAACAATTTTTTTAAAAAACTTAAACATTCATCATATATTTCAGTCACCTCTTGTACTGAGGAACTAATTAATTGGGTGACAGATTTTCATTTCCTTTGGTTTTATTATGTGATGAGTCACCTTTAGGACAGAAGAATAGAGCTAAAGTCTGGCTTACAATGCCCAGATAGCACTGCTCAGCAGGTAGGAAACGCTCCCCGAGTATGTTTGATTTCTGTTTTAGACTGCCAGGCACTTTCACTCTATTAATGTTATTTTAACAAATCAAAAACAATCCCCCTTGGGGCTGGAGGAATAGCTCAGTAGTTAGAGGCCCTAAATCTTCTTCCGTCAGCACCACATAAGCTGGTGTGGTGGTGCACCCCTATAATCCCAGCACTGGGGAGCCGAAGGAGGATTACTGTGAGTTTGAGGCCAGCTTGGGCTACGTAGTGACTTTAGGACCAGCTTGAACTGCAGAGTGAGATCCTGTCTCAAAAAAAAAAATTGTTACAATAAAAGTCACATGTTTTTAATCCCATCTCATTTGAAACATATCTTCCTATCGTTCTTGACATTTATTTATTTATTTATTTATTTATTTATTTATTTATTTATTATAGAGACAAGGACTTGCTCTGTAGTCCAGGTTGGTCCTGAACTTACTATGTGGCTTATGTAGCTCAGGCTGGCCTTGAACACATAGTAATCATCCTGCTTCAGCCTCCCAAGTACTGGGATTATAGGCGTGCACCACCCACCACACCTGGTGTATGTGGTGCCGGGGAATTGAACTGAGGACCTTGCCCTCTAACCACTGCGCTATTCCTCTAGCTCCTTATTCCATTTATTTATTTATTGTGTGTTTGTGTGTTACTGGAGATTGAACTCAGGCAAGCACTCTACTACTGAGTTACTTCACCAGCTGTTTTTATTTTTTATTTTGAGACGGACTTTCACTGAGATGCCCAGGCTGGCCTCAACCTTGCAATATTCGTGCCTTAGCTTCCTCAGTAATTGGGGTTACAGGTGTGTGCCTGGCTGAGATCTGACTTTTTAAAGAAGCTGGAACTTTGTAATTTCTCATGAAATGTTCTGGTTTAAAAAAAAAAAAAAAAAGGAATATTCTGATTTAAAAGCACCTACCAGGCTGGAGGAATGGCTCATTCAGCTAAGTCAAGTGCTAAGTACCTGAATTCAGTTCCTCAGCACCACATAAGCCAGGCATGGTGGTGCACACCTGTAATCCCAGCACACACACTTGGGAGGCTGAGGCAGAAGGATTGCCTTGAGTCCAAGGCCAGCCCGGGCTCCGTAGTGAGTTCAGGACCAGCCCCATCTACAGAGCGAGACCCTGTCTCAATAAATAATTAAATAAAAGCTTCTACGTGGGTATATATTTTGTCAAAGTAGTATGAAAGTCCGCATCTGTGATTTTAGCATAGGCTGAGGTTGCCAGTTTGAAACCCCACTCGTACTGTCATGTGTTGCTCAAAACTAACCCCTATGTCCCGTCCCCTGGCCGCACTAGAGGAAGCCACATGTGACTCAGGGTGAAGTGGTTCATGCTGCATTTGGACCCCTAGGCTTTGTGTTCTGGCTTGAGTACACATTAGCTACATGACCTCAAGTTAAGATCCTGTTCTTCTCTCTGCCTCAGTTTCCTTGACTGTACAATGTGTTGTCTACTCTCCTTGATTAGGGAGCATGCTTGAGGCGTAAGTGAGGCACGTGAAACATGTAGTACAGGCCAGGTTGTGGTCAGTGCCGATGTTTCCCAAGTACCTTCTTTGCTCTCTTAGGGGATTCCCAAGCCCACAGAAGCTGCTGTCTTTTGCTTTCAGGTCCAGTTTGGCCACGCTGGAGCTTGTGCCAACCAGGCTTCTGAAACTGCAGTAGCTAAGAATCAGGCTTTGAAGGAGGCAGGAGTGTTCGTGCCCCGGAGCTTCGATGAGCTTGGAGAGATCATTCAGTAAGTAGACCTTGGGGAAGATGCTGGCCCTTCACTCCTTTCCAAATCCCCTGTGAGGACAGCAGCCCCTTCCCTTACGTAGTTTCTCTCCAGCATCTACTGCATCTGTGCAGTTGGTTCACAGTCATCCTTTTGGCTTTAGTTCTGTTTTGATTGTAGTAGCAGGTCCAGGCTGCCATTCTGGATGGAGATAAAACCTGCTCAGTTCCTGAGCTCTCCTTCTTGGTTGGAGTTGGTGGTCCTAAACAAGAGACCATTCTTTTCCCAGCCTACCCTTTTTTTTTTCCTTTTCGGTACTAGTGATCAAACCTAGTCTTCGCACATGTGAGACCAGGCAGTTCTCTATTGCTGTGCTACACCCCCAGCCCTTGTTCTGCGTCTCCCTCCTAAACCTACCTGGGCCACTTCCTTCCCTCTGAGCCTGCTTTGCCCCTAATTTCAACTTTTCATCACACACATCCAGACAAAGGGACGGAAAGGGGTGGAAGGTGCACTTTTGGCTGGACTTGTTTTCACTTAGTTTTTGAAATCCAGCTGGTAAAACTAAAGAAGTTGCCAGCATTTAAGTTAGTTGGACAAGCCCAGAATAATGAAATCAACAAGGATGACTGTCATTCTCTGTCTCCCAGGTCTGTGTATGAAGATCTTGTGGCCAAAGGAGTCATTGTACCAGCTCAAGAGGTGCCACCCCCAACAGTACCCATGGACTACTCCTGGGCCAGGGTAAGTGGCTTTAGTGTTCCTCAGTGTGGGCAAAGGAGATTTCAGGGGCTCAGGTGGTAGATTTTGAGTTAGTTTGGCTCAGATTCCAGTAATCCATGGCCTTACAGCTAGTTACAGCAAGCATGTAATCACCTCTCAGGCTTCTCCAAGGGTATCAGGGGAAGCCTTGTTCAACTCTTGGATTCTACTCACAACTTTTTTTTCTGGAGCTTGTAAGATGGTCACTTCTGACCATTGGGTAAAACAAATGTAGGCCTTAAGAGTGCCAGGGACAGCCTGTCTCTTATATCTGTCACCTGACTGGAAAACAGAAGGGTCTAGGGACACATAATGTCTCTCTAGACTTGCTTTGTGCATTTAAGGGATTTCACTAAAGTAAAGGATTTACTTTGCTTAAATGTCTATGGAGCATAGAAGAAGAATAAATATTCTTGATATACAAGGATTCTTAGAAATCAAGGTTACACTGGGCATGGTGATAGACACCAGTAATCTGGCACTTGGGAGGTTGAGGCAAGAGGAATGAGAGTTTGAGACTAGCATGAGCAATTTAGCAACACCCTGTCCCAAACAAACAAATCAAGGTTTAATGATCAGTCACCCATTAGAAAAAATATATAGGAAACAGCCCTTCAACATTAAAAAATTCTCAATCTCCCTTATAAAAGGAACCAAAGGGCTGGAGGAATGGCTCAGATGTTAAAGCATTTGTCTAGCAGGTGCTAAATACCTGAGTTTGATTTCCCCAGTACCACGTAAGCCGGGAATGGCGGCACACACCTGTAATCCCAGCACTGGGAAGCTTAGAGGAGGATTGCTGTGAGTTCAAGGCCAGCCTAGGCTCCATAGTGAGTGGAGGAGTAGCCTGGGCTACAAAGTGAAACCATGTTTAAAAAAAAAAAAAAAAAAAAAAAAAGCTATAATACCAGTTTTCACCTCTTAGATCATTAGATAAAATTATTTGATAATATGTTTTATTTCTACAAGTATAAGGAAACTGATGTATTCATCCATTGTTGGTGGGTATTTTCCTAAATTTCCTGAGATACAATTGAAAAATACTGGGTAAATTTAAAAGTATTCATGGCCCAGTAATTCCCTACAAAGAAAACTACTTCTGAGAAATACTTTCACATAACACACAAAGGAATAGATCTAAGATTTTTGTTGTTGTTGTTGTTGTTAATGTTGGGTTAATGTTAGTAGGTGATGGGCTTGGGTTTTTTGGTGGTGGTGGAGGTTGGGTTTTTTGGTTACTGGTTTTGATAGTGGCAGGGATTAAATTCTGGGCCTTTGCAATGAGCTACACCCTCAGCTTACTTTTTACTTTTTTTTTTTTTTTTTTTTTTTTGAAAAAGGGTCTTGCTCTGTAATTCAAGCTGGGCCTGAACTCACTGTGTAGCCCAGGCTAGACTCAAAGTCTTGGCAACCTCCTACCTCAACCTGCCAAGTGCTGGGATTATAGGAATGCACTTCCACACCCAGTTTATGTGGTGCTGGGGAATTGAACCCAGAGCTTTGTGCTTACTGGGCAAGAACTTTAACTGTTGAGCCACGCCCCCTTAACTTCAATTTTAAATAGGGTTTCACCAAGTTGCTACTTCCCCAAGGCTCAAATTTGTAATCTTTATGCCTCTGCCTTGTATAGGGCTAGAATTACAGACTTGCATCACTGGTAGTTTTTGATAGTTTGGTTAATTCTGTTTGTTGTTTGGGACAAGGTCTTTCTGTATAGCCCAGGTTAGCCTTGAACTCATAATCCTCCTGCCTCAGTTCTCCAGTGCTAGGTTGATTACAAGTATGTGCCACCGTGAACAACTCTGGATTGTGATAATACAGTAAGGTGTCAGATAGCAGTTAAAAGGAATAAGGAAGATCTGAGTGTGTACTGTATTTTATATATATGTACATATGTAGTAGAGTTCACATTATAGAGGAGGCTTATCTCATTATGAAAAATACCTATATACAAAAACATTGTATATTCTATATATACTTTTGGTGTTTTGTTTTGTTTTGTTTTGTATTGTTTTGTGGTACTAGGGATTGGACCCAGGGCTTTCACGTTGAGTTATATCCCCAGCCCCTTTTTCCAGAGACGGTAAGGCGTGGAGGATAGTAGAGTACTGCAGCACAGAGCTAATGACCTTCCCCAGTTTTGGCTTTCGAATTTTGAAACAGGGTCTCACCAAGTTGCTAAATTACCCAGGCTAGGCTCTAATTTATCATCTTTCTACTTCAGCGGCCCAGATTGCCAGCATTACGGGCCTGTGCCATAAGCCCAGGTTTTGATTTTTTATCTTGAGACAAGGTCTTGCCAGGTGGCCCAGGTTGGGTTTGAACTTGCAATCCTCCTGCATCTGCCTCCCAGAGTGCTGGGATAACAAGTGTGTACCACTGTGGCCCCGTACCATGTATCTGTTGATATATATGTAGATAAGTGTGAGAATAGAAAATCCAGAAAGATGTTCATTAAACTAAAAATGGAGCCAAAGCCCAACATTGGAGCAGAAATAAGTAGATGAGTTTATAGGTATGCACCACCACACCGAGCTAATCCCATTAAAAATTTAAAAAGGACATGTTCTTATTGATTTTATAAATAAGATGTAGCATATAGGCTTTTGTTTTAATTTCATGAGGATAACTGAAGGAATAAACTTGGATAGAAGTGGCAACTCTCTCACTGTGCCCCAGCTCTGGATACAAGACATTCAGGAGCTTCCTGGGTAAAGAACTTGTTGAGGAGATTCTGTGTCCACAGCTACATTCCTCATTATAAAACTGAGAGGTTGACAGCTGGATCTGAAATATCTTAAGATTTCCCTTTGACAACTTCTTTTTCTTAGAGGCTGGCCAATGAGCCGGTAGGACTTCTGTCCTAAGGAATGGTTCTGTTTTGTGAGGTTCAGTTGAACCAGTGCGTATCCACTGGGTAGTACCACCTCGGCCCTGCAGATGCACACTAAAGGATGGACATAGTGCTGGTGCCAAGTGGGCACCATAGGTATGGTGCATCTATTTTCTGCTCTGTATGAAATAATCATCAAAGTGCCTTTGCATTCTTTTTTGGGAAGTATTTGTCTAGGACTTGTTTTGTTGGCTGTAGAGCAGCCAAGACATTCCAGGGACACTTTTATTCTGAGAGCACAGATAGAAGTCAGTCCTGAGAAAATCTGTAGTTGTCACTTAGCCATTTGTTCCTCTGTCCCCATCTCTACTTAGGAGCTGGGTTTGATCCGCAAACCTGCCTCGTTCATGACCAGTATCTGCGATGAGCGAGGACAGGAACTCATCTACGCTGGCATGCCCATCACAGAAGTCTTCAAGGAAGAGATGGGCATTGGTGGGGTCCTTGGCCTTCTCTGGTTCCAGAGAAGGTGAGGCATGAAGGTAGACAATGGTAGGGTCCTGCAGCACAGAGCTAATGACCTTCCCTCAACAAAGGAGCGGGTAGGGCAGGTTTGAGCTGTGGATCCAACCTTAGTTTTACAGCCAAAGGAAAGAGACACAGGCTATCCCTAAGTCTTTCGTGGACAGACGACTTTAAACCAAGAGACTCCCAAAAAAAAGAAACAGTAACTTCATCAAAGGTCTTAGAATAGCCCCTTTCCCTTTGATTTTTTTTTTCATATGGTAGTAAGGATTGAGCCCGCCACCTTTGCACTGAGCTGCATCCCCAACCCATTTTTAGTTTTGATTTTGCTAAATTGACAAGCTGTGCCTTAGCTTCCCAGAATGTGGGATTATAGGCCTGTTCCCCAAGGCCTGGCCCCCTTAGGAGCTTTAAAAAATTGAATATAGATGTCCAGACAGGAGGACAGGAATTAACAGGAGAGATCTGGATCTGGTAGCTTGAAAATTCTCAGCCTCGTGGAGCTGCAGGACACACTGAAAAGTAGTGAGTTCTGCTTGCGAATTGGCCTGTCATCAGTTTGTACGTTAGAAAACTTCAGTTTTCCCCACAACCGCCAAGGTTAACCTTCCCCTTAGCCTGACAACTGGACAAGGGAGCCAGTGAATGGTTTACACCACTCTGGGCAGAAGGCTTGGTTTCTGTCACTCACCTGCAGAGAGATGGGTCTTGGTCCTGCTTTTAGGCCCTTCCTGGAAATAGTCCACCATTTGTAACACCTGAGTAGGTTTCTCTGCTTCCTCCTGCCTTCTGTCACTTCTAGACTTTGTTCTCTTGATCACTAGTGGAAAAACTAAACACTGCAAGAGGCTCGGAGCCTGCTAGTTGTGAAAGAGGGTCTCACCTCTTCTCTCACACGTGGAGGAAGGTAGCCACAAATGCAGGGTAGATCCTGCGTACAACGCATGCTGGAAAACACCACCTGAAGAAGAAATTTTTAAACGTTAGTTGTTGACTCTCTTTTGTTTCATTTATCTATCTGTTCATCTGTCCACCTATCTGTTGCGGTACTGAGCATTGAATCCAGGACCTTCCTGTTGAGCTGTGTCCCTAGCCCTTCATTTTTTATTTTGAGACAGTGCCTCACCAAGTTGCTGTGCTATCCAGGCAAGGCTTCAACTTGTGATCCTTCTGCCTCAGCTTCCCAGAGTGCTGGCAGTACAAGTGTATGCTACTGTCTTAAAAGCAGTGTTTGATAATAGTGAAGTCCAGAACTACTCAGGAATCTGCCCTGGAGGTGGGCAATAGTATGAGGCTTGATGGGGAAGCAGCCACCCTTCCTGAGCTTGACTTGTCTGGGGATGTGGGAGAAAGTAGGAGTGTGGTCTTGTTTCTGTAGTTCCTAGCCCTGGTTTCACCTCTCCCTCTCTCGCACATCTTCCTCTAGGTTGCCCAAATACTCTTGCCAGTTCATTGAGATGTGTCTCATGGTGACAGCTGATCATGGGCCAGCTGTGTCTGGGGCCCACAACACTATCATCTGTGCTCGGGCTGGGAAGGACCTGGTCTCCAGCCTCACCTCAGGGCTGCTTACCATAGTAAGTGCTGTTACCCTAGAAGGTGACTGCTGGGCCCCAGGCTTTGTCCTCATTCTGCTTGATCACAGCAGGGTCCTGGAGGGAGCCAAATGGAAAGCCCTGGGCTGGTTTGCAAAGCTACAGAAAACGGTTATAGCTCAAGAAAGCATGTGCTCATTTATTTCTCTTCTAGGGGGATCGTTTTGGGGGTGCCTTGGACGCAGCAGCCAAGATGTTCAGTAAAGCTTTTGACAGTGGCATTATCCCTATGGAATTTGTGAACAAGATGAAGAAGGAAGGAAAACTGATCATGGGCATTGGCCATCGAGTGAAATCGGTTAGTTGTTGTTGCCTCTCGCCCCTCTCTCCTTTTTAGTACTGAGGATCAATTTTTTTTTCTTTTTTTTTTTGAGACAGGGTCTCACTCTGTAGTCTAGGCTGGTCCTGAACTCCCTGTGGACCCCAGGCTGGCCTCAGACTCATGACAGTTCTCCTGTCTCAGCCTCCCAAGTTCTGGGATTACAGGTGTGCGCCATCAAACCCGGGTACTTAGTGCTTGACTTAGCACTTTCTAGGCAAGTGCTTTAACCTCTGTGCAATTCCTCCAGCCCCCATCTTAGTTTTTAAGACCGTGTCTCACTAAGTTACCTAGGCTGGGTTCAAACTTGCTGTCCTCCTGTCTCAGTTCTCTCTGAGTGCTGGGATTTCAAACCTACACCAGCAGGCCAGTTGTTCTTCCCCTTAAGAGAGGATGGATCTGTAGGAGGTGTGGCCCTGGAGAGATTGACAGTTTTGTTAGAAATACCTAAGCTTTCAGCTGCCATCATGCAAAGCTGTGGATTTGTTGACAGATGCCAGATATAAGGTAGCTTTCTTGTGCCATAATACAGATCGCCTTTAAACAGCTTTCTGCTCAGTTTTTTTCTATTTTTATGTGCTTATCACATCTTGATTATTTCTACTTCCCTTTCTCCTTACCACCCCCTCATTCTACCCCTATGTCCCCCTTATCTCTCCACAAAATCTGTCTTCTTAACTTTCTTCCATCTCTGTTTTACTTTTTTTATGATCTCGTTTTCTCATGTTAAGTCATACGATATTTAACCTTCTGTGTCTTACTCAGTTCTTTATGCTAATGGTCTCAGAGTGTATTCATTTTCCTACAAATGATTAAAATTTATCTTTTTTTATGCCAGAGTAGTACTCTGTGTAAATAATACCATATCTCCTTTATCCATTTATCTATTAAGATTTGGCTGTTACAAATTGTTCTGCTATAAACATGGGTGTGCATGTTTCACTCTTATACGATGACTTTATTTTTTCCCCCATTTTATTGATATGTGTAAGTGCAAAATTTAAGGTTTACAATGAACGTTAGCATTTTGTGCACCTACGTATCTTGTCAAGGTGACAAGGACTTTCCCACTCTCCTTTTGTCCCTCCCCCTACCTAACCCCCCCTCCCCGCCCTACCCCCCTGTTTCACTTGGTTTTTCATTTTAAGTTTCATGTACGATGACTTTAACTCTTTTGGAGGATACCTAGAAGAGATAGGTGGGTTAAATGGGATATTTATGTTCATTATTTTGAGGAATCTCCATAGCACTTTGTACCAGTAGTGGTTAAACCCGTTTACAGTCCCACTAGCAGTGCAGGAGAGTTCCTTTTTCCCACAGCCTCACCAGCATTTGTTTTTTGAATTCTTAATACGAGCCGTTCCTACTGGTGTTAGATGGGACCTCAGTAAGTTTCTGTGATGGCTAAAGATGCTGAACATTTTTTATATACTTGTTGCCATTCATACTTCTTATGAGAACTGTTTATTCATTTCAGTTGCCCATTTTTTGATTAGGTCCTTTATCTGATTTTTTTTTTCAGTTCCTTTTTATTTTCACTCTGTAGTCCAGGCTGGTCCTGAACTCATTATGTATCCCATACTCACTGCAATCCTCCTGTCTCAGCCTCCTGAGTACTGGGATTACAGGTATGCACCACCATGCCCAGCTCATTATACCTGTTTTCATCAGTTTTGATCAGGATTGTAAACAATCAGAAAGGGGTGTTGGGTTTTGTTAAATACTTTTTCTGTATCTCTTGAGATGATTGTGTAGTTTCTTTCCTTGTTTTTGTTAATGTGGTGATTACACTAATTGGTTTACATATGTTAAACCAGCCTTGCATCCCCGGGATGAATCCACCTTGGTCTGTTTAATAATTTGTTACATTCTGTTTGTAAGTATCTTATTAAGGATTCTTGCATCCGCATTCATTAGAGAAATTGGCCTGCAGTTTTCTTTGTTGGGTCTTTATCTAATTTGAGATTCAAGATGATACTAGCTTCAAAGAAGGAGTTAGGCAATGTTTCTTTTCACTGTCATAGAAGAGTCTGAGAAGCATTGGTACTTACTTTTCCCTGAAGTTCTGATAGATTTCTGTGGTGAATCCATCAGGTCCTGGATGTTCTTATCTTTGTTGGCAGGCCCTTTGTTACTACCTCAGTTTCATCTCTGCTTATCACTGTATTCAGCTTCCCAGAGAGCGGAGATTATATGCCTGGCTAAGACACTAAATATTAATATAGTTTTATGTAGATAGTCCTCTGTGTGTCCTGATGGCTTTTTATGTGTACAAATCAAAGAATTAACACCTACCTAGAGCCTTTTAGAAGCAGCTCCTTAGATTTGCTAGCCCTGGGCTCCTTGGCTCTGTAGCTCCAGAAACCTCATTTCTCCACTGGTACAGGCAAGGCATGTGACTCAGCACTACTACAGGAGGGTCATGTGTGTGACAAACACTGCAGCACACAGCAGTGATTCTAGCACCTGGAACACTGAGGCAGGAAGACTGCAAGTTTGAAGCCAGTCTAGGCTACATTGCAAGGCCTGACTTAAAACAGCAAGCGATGACAGCACAAAAGGGTCATGTATGTGATCCAGGACTCCCTTCCAGGCGTCCAGATGCTTGGCCAACTCAGACTAGACATCCAGAGGTGACTGGGTGAGCAAGGACTGACCCAGAGCCAGGCAGGGAATGGGATTAGCTCTCAGGGTCATTATCTAGACTGTGTGGAAGCATAATTAGTCTCCCAGCTCCTGAGCAGATCCTACCTTTCCAGTCTACAGCTTGGGGACTCTTACTAAGATATGCTAGACCTGTACTGCTAGATTCCAACTTTGGGCTTCTACCTTTGTGGAAGCTGGTAGCTCTTTGCTGGAGGAGGTCATTGATATGGGAATGTGGTATGGGCCATCAGAACTCCCTCACTTTCCCTCTGACAGAATCATTCGTGGCAGGTCTGGAGTTTTTCCTAAGAATTTAAGGCTATTTCTCCCCACCCCCATCCCCGACATGTGCTGCTTAGTGTAGAGCTTTGTTTACCACATGACTAGGTCACAGAACTGGTAGATACCCAGTCTGGTGGCTGTAGCCTAAGGCTTCAGACTGGAGAAGAGATGAGTCCAACCATTGCTACTTCACACCATGGAGTATAGCTAACTTCCTAATTGCTTCCGAGGCTAAATTCTTCTTTGTCATGGAAAAGAGAGGACCTACAGAGAACCTACAAAGGTTGCTTTGAGGCCCAGATGAGACCCGAGAGGTCTTCAGCCGCATACAGTGTCGGAGTTGGTGCTACATGGGATCACACATGGATCGGGCCCCCGGGGATAGGATGCAGTCAGCTCTGCCCATTGTGACACCACAAGCATGAACATGCGCCTTAGCAGCAGTGTTTTAATGGGTTCTTCTGTAACTCTGGGTCCATTTCTAGATAAACAACCCCGACATGCGAGTGCAGATCCTCAAAGATTATGTCAGGCAGCACTTCCCTGCCACCCCGCTGCTGGATTATGCACTGGAAGTAGAGAAGATTACCACCTCAAAGGTAACAAAAAGTCCCAAGTCATGTTTTCAGGTGAATTTCTTAGGGGAAATGGGAGCCCCTTTTGCTTGTATAGCTAAAATCCAACCTGATTTTCTAGAAATTTTTATTTTCCATTGCCCAACCAAATTGAACATATATATATATATATATATATATATATATATATATATATATATATATACACCAAGTGCCCACTACCCACTAGCTTTGGAGTGCTTTGCTATACACTGGGAATTGAACTAAGCTATAGGCTCAACCAAGTGGGAAGTTTTTAAACAGTGTCAAAATGAATACTGATATTAACAGTAGTAGTAAGAGTGGAAAAATTATAAGAAAAAAATTTAAAATGATATCTTTTTTCCCTTTGCAGAAACCAAATCTTATCCTGAATGTAGACGGGCTCATTGGAGTTGCATTTGTGGACATGCTCAGGAACTGTGGGTCTTTTACTCGGTGAGCATCCAGATGTTTTCTTCTTCAGCTTGTGTTTTTTTCTTTCCTCCTGACTATATGAGCAACACATGCCTATTATAGAGGACGTAGAGGTATGGAGACGTATAAAGGAGATGAAGGTTGCCCCCAGTCCTACCATCCAGAATACTCCTTTTTCATTTTGAAACTGAATAGCTTTGTGTCCCTGGGCAGTAGTAGTATGTCCCTGGGAGAGGGGACATCATGTGAGCCATTTTTAAGCTGTAAGTTGGTTTTGTGTTGCAGAGAGGAAGCTGATGAATATATCGACATTGGGGCCCTCAATGGCATCTTTGTGCTGGGAAGGAGTATGGGCTTCATTGGTGAGTTCACTGTTGTTTTAAGGTTTGTTTGCTCTTTTTCCTACTGCCCCCCC